>VYZQ01054421.1:0-19036 GCA_013400655.1 Mystacornis crossleyi | reverse complement strand
TGAGGGCCATTGAAATTTTCATTAAGAGAGAAATTTTTGGGGAACCCAAATGCTTTTAAAATCCTTTTAAAATATTTTCTCTGTCTATGCAAGACAATAGCTTTTAGAAATGAGTTCAAATTTCATTTATTCAGTTATTCAAAATATTTCTGCTAAAATTTTAAATCAAAAGTAAAAAACATTAAGTTTCAAAACAGCATTGTCTGATAATAGAATATTGTCTAATAATTCAAAACATAGTGTTGTCTAATGGTGTGTGGCTCAGGTTATGTGAAGATTTTATTTTCTGCACTGGATTAATAACTGCGTAGATAGCAAAGAAAGTGAAACATACAGTACTTACTTTCCCTTGTTTGATCTTAATAGGCTGACTCATTCATTTTAAAAGCATGCAGAAAAAAATTAATGAAAATCATCTATTCAGAAGAATGAGACCTTTGATTTACAAGAGACTTCTGAATCACTCCATACTCCTTGTATAGCTTGTTTTAAATTACCATGTTTCTTTTTCTGTAGCTTTGCAGCATCTCAGACATTTTCAGCATCAGTTGAAGACTGCTTTGCTTAGCACAGGTTTTTATTTATAAATTTTTTTTCTCAGAATCTTTGGCAGTAGGTACAGAGGGAGGCAGAGAAGTTTGGTTCAGTGACAGAAAATGCCCTGGCTTTCTCTGTTTTGCAAGGTTCTCTCTCATTTTCCCCCTCTCACTTCCCACCAGTGCCAGACTATTCTAGGAGAGCTGCTGCAGCCCATGGCTGAAGGAAAATGTCTCCTCCTCTTTCCAAAGAAAGAAAGAAAGGCATTTTAGCATGTGGTGTATTTTCAGTTGCTTTCATCTCAAGTTATGTGTATAAACTGAAATAAGGCAGTTACTCTTTTCGGAGCTCCAACACATGCTTCCAATGCACAAAATGCCACAACCAGAAAAATGTGTTCATGTATAATAGAGAAGGTGGATCAGGTTTAAATTCTGGTGATCATGTTGATTTGGAAAAGCCTAAAAATTCATTAAATCAAGACCAATAAATGATATCCTGGTTGCCTCTTACATTTACTCTTCTGATTGACAATGTGTGCTGCTCTGTCCTGATGTTAGGGAACATTTATGGCACTGGGAACTGCTTGGGAATGCTTTGTCTTCCCTCTACATGTGAGAGAGAAATCCAAGGAAGTCAGCACAGGTACAAACATTATTGTGTTTTTTTTGGACAGTTGGTCAAAAAATTATAGTGACACAGCTCAAATACGACACAGCTCAAAAATTCCTCCTAGAACCTTAAATCGTCTGTGTGCCCCGAGGCACACAAACAGTTAATCATTTTTGGATTAACTCTGCACCTCTGGGCTAGGCAGAGGTTCTCGTCCCTAAACACTCCTTTCGGGCAAGCTAACAAGGGGACACATTCTTTTCCAAGAGTCTGTTCTGTAACCTGTTCCATCCATTACATATTTGGAATCTTCCAAGATAAAGTTCCTGCACAGTCTGAGACATTGCTGCTCCTCACAGCTGTCATGGCATTTAGGACTGTGCTTATAACTGTGTGATGTACTGATGTACAGTCATAAAAATAATTATTAACAGCAACTGTAGCCCATCACACATTTTTGTTCTTGGTCTTATTTCAAGCAGCATCTTCCTTTCCAGCAACTTCTCAATACAGTAGGTTTGATAAATCCTCCTCTCAATACTTAGCTTGAACTACCACAGGCAAACTTGTTTGTTAGTTAAATATAACACTTTCAGTGGGATGCTTTTTTGATATGAACACCAAAAGGGGTAGGAAAGAATATTAGGTTTGAATGACAGTGATGAATAATATTAATATTTACCTACTATTGGAACCTGGAGCTTCTCCAGAGAGCTACAGAGTCTTAAAACCTTAATTAAAGGCTAATGAAAGAAAACATTGAAAAATCTACTCAAGGAACAAGAAGTGAGGAAACTGGGTATTCTCTCTCATCCACAATACTGCCATTCTCAAGCACAGAAAATGCAGGAATAAGGCTTCCATAAGACAGTGTGTGCAGCTTTGAATTCACCTTTTGGCTTTCAGACCTTCTGGGCTGCAGGTACAGTGCCACATTCAATTTTCTTTTTTGTAAAAACATCCTTCTGTTAAAGGCAAAGATGGGTTTGCAGTATATTTATGTATCTCTCTCTGAGTTCAGTTAAAAAATACTACTGAGACTTGCAGGAAAGACTGGCAACATTTTGATCATATCTACAAAACAAAATATTTTAAAAGTATTGCTTCTATCCCTCTTGAACTCTTTAGAAAATGTGGGCAAATTTCACAACATAAAACAGTGAAATGATGTAATTGGTTTAAAGTCAAAGACAGCATCTTCATTACATTCCTAATGTATAATACTTATTATGTATTAATAACACCTTATTATCTCTTGTCATGTATAATAAATATAGCGTCTGAATATTAATTTAGAGTTTTATGCCAGCTCATAAGGTTTGAAAATAGAAGCTCTTTTTTTCTTGCACAGCTCAGATGTTCTTACAGGGTGAGACACTGCCTGTAGGGAATGGCAAATTTATAGACTTTAATGTATGTAAGCTTGGACACATGTAGAAATACCAGTGGATTATTGAATATTTTATAATTAAAACTGAATTTAGAATGAAGCTTATGGGTTTACGTTTGTGTAAATATTAGAGGAATGTACATTCACTCCTTTGGTTTGTGCTGGACCCTCAGCTCTAATGCTGTTGATGCATTTGCAATGACTCAAAAGCTATCCGTTTTGAATCTGCAGAAATGCCACTAATGCTGCAAAAGTAAAACACTTGGGAACTTCATCCTTATGGCTACGCATTTTTCCCTCTGGTTTTTGTATCACCTGATCAGATCATCATCTAATCAGATGCAGAGTGTGTCATTATCAATTCAATATTGTGCATGGATACGTACACAGAAAAACTGCCCAGTAAAATTAAGTGTCACTGCTTCTCACCTTGTGGACTTCTCAAGAGGCTCAGGAACTCCACATTCATAGCACATTGCCAGCTGTGATATCTACCCTGCAGTCACATGGGGGTCATGAGTTTTTTGAAAAAGGACTAATACTTATGAGTACTTCTTCGAATGCTTAATTTAGTAATCTTTATACAACCAGAGTTAAACATTTACCATCTGATGGACAGATCTCCCTAAATCTTCTTAAAAGCACAAACTCTGCTTTACCAATCACTTTGGAAGACCTTGTTTTATCTCCTGGTTGCAGAAGGATCGTTATAGTGACGCCATGGATACTAATATCAGTAAACATTAAATTATTAACTTAGGTATACGTGAGAGACAAAGGTTAGGGGAAATTTATGTTGAAAAAACATAAATATTATGTGATTAAAAATTATTCTGTATGGGGTAGTGCTTCAACATACTTTCACCAACTTCTTCTTAATGTGCAGTGCAATTCCCACCATTCCCTGGTGTATCAGGAATGTATCTGTGAGTCAAATCCTCAGATTTCTTCTAGGCAAGCAATAGATTTTTTTTTTCAGCACCCTAGAAACACATTCTTTATAAGGTCATTTATGAAAATAAAAGACTGCTATGGTATCCAGCTCTAATACTTAGGCAAAGTTGATCTCATGGGTATAACTACTGGCAAACAAAAACTAACTCAACCACCATTAGTTCTTTCTCCTTCTCTTAAAAGAAAATCACTGGAATTCATAACAGATGTGTGTTCCAATTTTATTCTGAAAACTGTTCTTATCTGAAGATCAGCCCAATGGAAACTCAATTAGTTCAGGACAGAATTACTTAATTACTTGAGAACTTGAATATAAGGGCAAAAGTATAAGTATTCAAATACTTATTCAAATTCAAATTATTCAGTAGTATACATATTATAGGCAAAGAGCTTGACCTGAGGCAGTCCTTGTCAAATCTGGCACAGCTGGTTGTCATCAAATATTACTACCCTTTAAAACTTGTAGTTCTAGAGTTACTTACTGATGTGTATGGGATATTGCACCAGAGGCTGTTTTGACCATGATAAACAATGTATTGTAAGATTCTTGCTGGGTCTACTTATTTTAAAATGTGATATTATGTGAGAAGCAAGGTGTGAACTGCTGCCAAAGGCAAAGAGTATCTTCAGATATCTCGGTAATGTTCACTACCTGGCCATAACACCAGCAAATGCTTCTACCCCTGTAATAATTCTTCAGTGGAAACAAACCTCACAGATCCTCTCTGACATATTAGCTGGCTTTTAAATCCCTGATTCACCTGAGACAAAAACTTTCTCTATTCCAACACAAGTGGCCTGAAAATAGCACGTCATACACTTTTGGGAATGACTTCTGTTTCTAATAAATTCTGGATGTCCCGGAGCCTTGCTGGTCAGAGAGAAGTCAGGAATACGATGGGATAAACAGCCTGTCAAGTGGCTTACTTTAGTTGGATGACCTGACTGGACTGTGGAGATTCTGATTTCTTCTGCCAAATTTGGTAGAATTTTTTAAATTGTTGTGTATGATGTTTCTGTTTAAAGGGTTGTCTGAATCACGGAGATGGTTTTGAATTTCTTTAACTTATTTATTAGAAATGAAACTGAATTTCAGCCTCACGGTAAAAAGCTGTGTGATCTTTAATCTTAAAAAAATAAGACAAAAAGTGCAAAATATTTATTTTCTTCATTAGAGTCAATAAAAATATTAAAATAGTATGAGATCAGACCTTGACACACACAAAAAAAGAAATCAGCACTACGGATATTTTTAAGAACCATTCAGCTTTTCAACTTAGAAATCCCTAAAATGGGGTGAAACTGCAAATTGGACAAGACCCATTATATGACTGTGTAGAAGGTGACAGCTTTACGTTTGAGGTACATAAATAACAAAGCCATCCTCACCATGTGAGGATCATACACTGATGGCATATAACAAACTCGACCTCTAACACTGAACGTCTCATTTTAGCTGCCCAGTTTCTGTTCTTTAACGATTTGCTTCCCAGTTAGAAGGGAACAGAAAAGATCAGCTGGAATTCAGAGAAGGTAGTAGTAATAAAATACTGGCAAAAATACGTTTTAAAGTTAGCAAGGCATTGCTCTGTTGACTGTTTCTAACTGATTGTTAGTTGTTAGCAATGTTAGTTGTTAGCAATGTATTTTTATTTGTGAAATCCTATCCTGATTTTGAAATAGGAAATAGGAATGTAATAGAAAACTCAGAACACTTCAAAAGCAGATATAGATTTTAGAATTTTTTGGTAGTAGTAAAAATAACAACAACGACGTATTTTCAAACATCTCTGTAAGCCTCCAGCTATGGTATAGGTAAATCATTATGATTAGCTTGTAATAAATATTTTAAATCTGTGCAACTTAATTATATTCTCCTGTTATCCTGGAGCATCCCTTTCTGCTTGCTTCAAAACTAAACTAATCAGTAGCATTGGGATATTCTTGCAGTTGGAGATTTATCATATTTACCAAGATTTTACAGTAGACTCATACTTCATGCAGAGTTCTGGTTCGCCCTGTCCTATCTTGAGGAGCAAGCTAATGAAACAAACACTGAATCTTGGCTGTAGCTATGTGTCTTACTTGTTTTTATTCATGCTGTTAAATACCTAAGATATTTGTGCTACATATTTCTCACAAACTAAGAAATAATCTCCCAAATCAAACCTTTGTGACTTTTTTTTGTAAAAAAATGCTCAACAGTCCAACAAAATCAAGTAGTCAGGGCCCTACTAAAGCATTTCTACACCTTCCTAGGGTAATTCTTCCTAGGGTAATATATGTTTTCTTTAACGTTGTTCTTTTTTTTTTCTCTGCTATGTGCCTAAGTAATGTGGGAATTAAAACCTACTTAACAATACAATTACATTTCCCTGAAAAATAATCTAAGGAGATTTTAATTGTGATTTTATCATTGACTTACGTTCATAAGTTTCCATCAGTAAGTACAAAGCACTATATATAATTTTTCATAAATTGGTTACCACCACATATCTTTACAGATAGAAGAGACTTTTTTCTTTGTCCAATTCCCTCATATATCACATCAGATAACTGGTTCTGCACGCATTTAGCAGACTTAAAAAAACCCCATCTTATGCAAATTCATTTTTCATTTTCTTAGCATTATCAGACATTTATTTAAAAGCAACTTGCTATGAAAACAAGATCTATGTAGGCTGCTGTATCCTAAATTAGTTTTTGAGGGCTCCATTATAATATAACTATTCATTGAAAAGGACTCTGATAAATGTCCACTTTGATCTGCAAGGCTGGTGTGATACTCTAAATGGAAATGTGAATCTTTTGGAAAGAGCCTGATTGAACCAGATACACCAGAAGGAAATTAAGATGCAAGAGATGTGGTTTAATCAGGCTGCGATTGTACTAATTTAACTCATCTGGGAACTGAAGGGCCATAACTTGGACAGTGCAGATCACGATTATTTCTTTACTCATTTCCACATGGTAGGAGGTAACGACTCCCTGCCCTTTGTGGCTGGTCCTGTGCCTGTCTGCAGAGGAGAAATTTAGGCGGTAGCACAAGTAGATGCTCCTCTCAAAGGGCACGACCTCCCCTGGACAAGGCTCGTGTCATATCAGTGCCAGAGAGCATCCCAGGAACAGCAAAAGGTGGAGGAATACAGGAGTACAAAACAGAAACTTTCTGAGCCACCACAGTAAATCCACAACATGGAAGAGGGATTATCGGCTTGCTCGTGCAGCTTAGCTATCTAGACTCTTGAAGGTGTGCCTCCCACCAGGGCTAATTTCAGGCATGATTTATCAGGGGCCCAAAACCCAGTGGGTGAAGAACTCCACTAGGTACCTGACATCTGCCAACTGCAGCAGCATGAGCCCAGCTCTGTTCAAATAACTCTCTAAAATGCCGTGGTCCAATAATCCTCTAAAATGGCATGGTTAAAAAAAAAAAATAAACAAAGCCATTTTGCCCATGTCAGTGTTATTTTAAAAGATTTCTGATATTTTATAAAACAGTTCTTGCATAAAAACTGATGCCATATTAATTCTAGGGCTGGAATGATAAGAGTTGTTATTCTGACTGTGAGGGAACTCGCACTTCAGGATTCATGATTCATTATACTTAATTCAACTTATATATGCAAACTGTATGAGTCAATGATTTACACATAAATCATTCTTCTCTCTGTACTTTAAAGTACGTCTCCATGAATAAATCTGCTCTAAATATTCTGTATCTCNATGCAAGAGATGTGGTTTAATCAGGCTGCGATTGTACTAATTTAACTCATCTGGGAACTGAAGGGCCATAACTTGGACAGTGCAGATCACGATTATTTCTTTACTCATTTCCACATGGTAGGAGGTAACGACTCCCTGCCCTTTGTGGCTGGTCCTGTGCCTGTCTGCAGAGGAGAAATTTAGGCGGTAGCACAAGTAGATGCTCCTCTCAAAGGGCACGACCTCCCCTGGACAAGGCTCATGTCATATCAGTGCCAGAGAGCATCCCAGGAACAGCAAAAGGTGGAGGAATACAGGAGTACAAAACAGAAACTTTCTGAGCCACCACAGTAAATCCACAACATGGAAGAGGGATTATCGGCTTGCTCGTGCAGCTTAGCTATCTAGACTCTTGAAGGTGTGCCTCCCACCAGGGCTAATTTCAGGCATGATTTATCAGGGGCCCAAAACCCAGTGGGTGAAGAACTCCACTAGGTACCTGACATCTGCCAACTGCAGCAGCATGAGCCCAGCTCTGTTCAAATAACTCTCTAAAATGCCGTGGTCCAATAATCCTCTAAAATGGCATGGTTAAAAAAAAAAATAAACAAAGCCATTTTGCCCATGTCAGTGTTATTTTAAAAGATTTCTGATATTTTATAAAACAGTTCTTGCATAAAAACTGATGCCATATTAATTCTAGGGCTGGAATGATAAGAGTTGTTATTCTGACTGTGAGGGAACTCGCACTTCAGGATTCATGATTCATTATACTTAATTCAACTTATATATGCAAACTGTATGAGTCAATGATTTACACATAAATCATTCTTCTCTCTGTACTTTAAAGTACGTCTCCATGAATAAATCTGCTCTAAATATTCTGTATCTCCTATGGTATCTCATAAGCTCTGTTTGTTCCTACCTCTGAGTGACTGTGCTGTAACAACACGACAAAAAAGTGTACCCAAAAAACTGAGGAAAAAATGAGCAGTGACATGGACCAAAACAGGGTTAGGACCTGGGTACCATCTTATTTGTGGGAAATATACATGTCTTTGCAAACCCAGACTCAAATTTTTCCATGCTTTAGAGCACCTTTAATGTATTTTCCACATCAGTCCTATTGAACAACCCCCCACCAGTTTTGTGCTGATGGGAAGTGCACTGTATGCGTCAGTCCTGCATCTTTTCCTTTCTCATTTCTGACATGGAATAATTAATTGTCCCACTGATGGAAGACAATTCTTTATCCACATCCTGGTAGGGCCATTGTTTATAGACTTTTTCCTCCGTGTAAAAGGAAATATGTGCATAAAGAAAGCAAGGTGTTATAAATACAATATTGTTTTTCTATGAAATAAGGGGAGAGGGAACAACATACTGAAATCTACTTTCCATAAATCTGCCAGTTTTCTGGAATTAGTTCAGGATGTGCTGAAGCCAGTAGCAAAGGTCCCATGATACTTTGGAATGCATAGTAATAGAAAATGAACATGCCTCTGTAAAATTGTTTCATTTCATTTGACACAGATCTCATTTCACATGGCAAGCCTGAGCATTGTGAAAGTGCATGTCTGTACGGGCAAAGCTTTCGTAGAGGGGTCACCAGAGGGCTGGCTTCTGTGAGAAGCTTCCAGAAGCTTCCCCTATGTCTGATGGAGCCCATGCCAGGTGGCCCCAGCATGGAGCCACCTCTGGCCTAGGCTGAGCCCAGCAGTGAGGGGGAGAGCCCCTCTGGGATAACAGGGGCAAACCCCCAATCAGCTGCAGCCGGGGGGAGAACAATGAGAATATGGGAGGGAAACAACAGTCCTGAAGTCGAGTCTGTGTTGCCCGTGGCAGGAGCTGCTGAGCGATCTCTCCCTGCCCTTGTCCCAGCCCAACAGTCTTGGCTTGTGTTTTCTCTCCCGTCCAGATGAGGGAAGGGATAGAGTGGCTTTGTTGGGCACCGGGCATCCAGCCAGGCTCAACCCACCACAGCATCTTTTCAGTTTACAGTACCAAAAAAATCTGAAATTGAAGCCTATGTGGCAAGAAGTAAGGCATCTTTGACTCCCAGTGTCTCACCACAATCACTCATCATCCTTCAGCAGTGTCTAGGTATTAGCAATTCATTTGATATGAATACAAGAAAAACGTCTTCTTTAGAACTTTATCCTCTGCTATTTGAAGTCAGTGGGATTTTTGTCACTCCCTTTAAAGGAAGTGGGGTCAAAATCCTAATTAATAGCGTCAGCTCTATCTATCAATCAAAGGTGCACTATTCATAATGAAATATAATTATCAGAACAGGTTAAAATGCCAGTATTAAATATACATGCAAAACCTAAGTATTAAAAGAGAGTAAGTGCAGATGAAGTACCTATGCCTCTGAGGTGCTGGATACCTTCTGATGCTCCATGTCTTTTGGTTATTTAGTTATTTTTTGTCCCGGCGAGGTTTCCTAGGCTTCTGTACTGAAGGTGTTTGTAAGTTCCCAGCCCTGGGTAGCCCTGAAATCAGCTCCTGGGCACCCCAGCACTGCCCACAGCTCCCTCGGGGCTCTGTTCTGTTCTGACCTTGTGATAATGCCTTTATAGGGGTTCTTTCTGGGTTCTCTGTGGGACTCTCAAAGTTCTCAATGAACAAGTAAAACAGACTTCTCCCTCCCAGCTCATTCAGCCCTGCATGCTTGGGGAGGCTGTGCAGATTCCTTCTTGCAGCTATGAGGAATATTCTGTATTAAAAAGGGTGAATAAAAAATTAACAAACACAGAAAGAATTTGCAGTAGGACAGTGCATGCTGCATGAGAATGTATTTGAGTGAAAGCACAAGAAATTTAGACTGGAAATACCCTCTTTTGCATAGCATTTTGGTTGTCTCCCTCGAGTTAACAGTGTGTGCATACCCACTGTCTAACTGCAATAACATTAGTTTATCTAATTCATACAGCCCAATTTTCTTTTATTTTACATATGATCACTATTTAAATTGGTTTGATTCATAGTACTTTAACTTACCCTGGAAACATTCAGGATCTGAAAAAGAGAAATAAAATGCCGGGTATATAATGATCTCCCTATAAAAATCTAAGCTTAGTTCCTCAAAACTTTATGTACAACTAAATAAGCAAAGGAATCCCAACATGGCTTTTAGGATTATTTAGGAACACGAAACTGGTAAGAGCATTAAACAAAAGCTATAGTAGATAATCCTAACAAGTGTAAAAAAAACTTATTTGGACCTTGCAGTACAAAATCTTTCACAGGAATTTGCTTGAGGCATTATCAGCTCTAAATGGATGAGGTGTACTACAGCAGATCAGAGCATGCAGGAGGTCTGCAGAACATTTTTTCTGAATAGGTGTTTCCAGCATACACATATTCTCAAGCAATTAAGTGAAAACCTGATATTTAAGACTGAAATAGGCAAACCTGTGGGAATAATATTTTATAGTTAACAAGAAAGGTCTGGCCTTACATTTCATTTAAAAGAGATTAACCCCTATAGACCAGTAGCTGTCAGCATCATTTGCTTTCCTTGTCCCTACATATGGTGAAGGGAATCTTTAAAATTCACAGGAAAAAAACTGAAAAAAAATATTTTATGTAAACAATTATGCTTCTGAATAGCAGCCAAGAGAAAATGGGTGTCTGGTTCAGTATAAATCACTCTCTATTACCAAAAATCTCTGGCAAAAAAAACACATCAGTAGGGTGTTTGAAATAGCCTAACTGAGTCAGGATTCCGTGCCTCACTGAAAACCAAGCAAAGAAAACAACATCCTAGGGCCATACAGGTTTCTCTGGAAGTTCCACATCTTCAGCCTTCTTGTCTTTGGGAAGTGGAGAGAGGAAATGGTGCAGCCAGGCCCCCAGAGCAGGCACAGTCCCCAGCTGGCCATCCCCCTGCAGCGGTGCAGGTACCTTTGCACCTCCCGTGTGGTGCTCGCAGAGCTTTGCAGGGGTTTTGTCAACAGGACGGGCTGAGCAACAGGGAGAGAAAATTTCCACTGCGTTTTGCTGCCAGGGAAGGGACTCTGTCTGAATTGTAGTGTCTGCCTGTGGGCCTTGTATTCATCATTGGGAAGCTGCTCTTCCTAGGAAATGCCCCCTCCTGACACAAAGTTTTGTCATTTTCTACCCTAGTCCACTGTAAATCCTGATGATACAACCCCCAGCTTCCAAAAGCTTAACTTACATATACGTAAAAATGCTACATTTCCTGGTAATTTTGGATTTCCTTTTTCTTCTTCAAGAATATGTTTTCTGAAAATTTAATTAATTGGTGATTAATTTTTACAAAAATTAGTCTGGTTCAATTGAAGCTTCAGATGTCTTTTTGGAAGGGAAAAAGGCTTTGGTTTCACAGAACCAGAAGCTTAAAATTACATAGGAAAATTAGAAGAAAAATAAATTTTAAATTCCTAACTGGTTTATGAGGAGCCCATTAAATTGAGATACTGCCCATTGAAGACCTAAGACAGCAGCGATGGCATTTGCCAGAACAGTTAAGCAGCACTGCTTTAATAATATATGAGACTAAAATTCTAATTATGATTTATTATGTCTCATAATAATGTACTTGGGAAAGCAAATCCAGCCTCCTGAGTATTTAGCATTTGAATGCTAAACAGATGCTGAACATTTATAAGGTAATTTTAAAAAATAACATTTCTGATGCACAAAACTGAAATGCATTGAAAATCTCTTAATAATGTCAATGCATCAACAAGGAAAAACAAACACAACACTTTATAAAGGTGAATCAGATATAGTAAAAACCTATGCAAAAAACTAATTAAAGGAAGATTTACTGTACCATGCTAATTTATGAAAAGTAATAGTTATGTTAGTAGAGGGTAAAAAAATACTTGGAAATATAACCAAATTCCAAATAATAGCGAGTTGTCTCCTGATCTGATTGTTTTTTAAATGGTACTAGATCTCTTGGTGGAAGTCCTTTGAAAAGCACGTTGGTTTTTAGGATTTACTTCTGTACATTCATCACTTGACACAAGCTCTAGAGATGAGTGAAAAGCAGCCTTTGCCCAATATTTCTTCTGAGACAATGACATGAAGATCCTCCAGAGAATAGGCCAAGGTTTTGAGGACTGTCATTCTGGATTTCAACACCTAAATCCTACCCATGCAACACTTGAGTGCCAATCCTTTTTGAAGATAATGATATAAATAAAGCAGAAGTCATCAGGCTAACCCTAGATCTCTTAAAGCCTTGCATAGTACAGCCATCATGGGCCCACTCTTCCCCTTTGTGCAATGTGATAAATATATATTTAAACATAGACCACTCCAAAAATTATTCTCTCTATATAGAAGTGTTGCAGGTAAAATAAAATATGCCAGTTCCTTGCCTTAGAAAATAGAGCCTTTTTTAACAGTGGAGGCAGAGCCAGTGTTTCTTAGGGCAATGGCAAAATGAGTTAACACTCCTAGCAAGAAACTGTCTTCATTAAGGTGTATTATTTAATATAAGGCTTGTGCAAATTAAGCCAGACCATATTTAGGAAAAGAAAGATGGCTAATTTCTACTTTTAAAGGGAAAAAAAATACTGACATTTAATTCAGAACCCTTATGTTTCTGAGTGTCCTTGACTTCTAATGATAGGTTGCATTTTGAGTAAATCAATTGCCATGTTCTCCACTTGGAATATATAATCTATTTCAAATTTCAGATTTCATTGTATACCACCAGCATATTCATATCTTCTCTACAACTGCAGTTATTTAAAGAAAATGGAAGAATCAAAAATAATTCCATTTTCAGGATCGTGTCTGAAGGTGTAAAATAACTACTCAAAACAGTACATTTACTTCATTTCACAGAGTTGAGGACTGTGGACAATATTCATGGGCAAACATCTTGGAATTTTTCCTAGGTTTTTTTTCTACCCAAGGTTCATTTTAGTTCTGTTTCATAGCTGTCCTGTGTTCATTCAGCCTAAAACTCTACTCCTTGTACAGGCAAGGCCAGTAAACTTCTCCCAATCTACTTGACACGATGAGTTAAGAGCTGAGACCAACCTGAGGATTAAGAGATGAGGAATTACTAAAATGGCAGGATTTAGCTTTTTCTGGGTCAGAACTTTGTAATACTTGAAACAGGAAATTTTTTTTGATCTCCCTTTTTTCTCAGTAAATACCTCACTGTCTCCCAAGAGTCAAATTCAAAGTGTTAGAATAGAACACTGGTTTTAGAGCAGAACACGTTTGTTTGTAAGTCGTCTTCCTTTTGGCATCATATGCCTCAGAGCAGGAGAAAAAAAAAAGAAAAAAAAATATATATAAACGGCACTTATCTCACTCTCCCCAGTGAAAATCTGGTATCTGCTTTTCTCACTGATAAGTTGGGGGTTTATGAGGGGAGGTTTAAAGTCAGTTTAACACATTAAACACTGTTTTATTGGGGGTTTAGGCTAGGTTTTGGGATCTATTTTATTCAGATGACTTGCATTGCTGCTGGCTGACCTCACATAAAAAGTCTCTTGTGCTGTATTTTCTCAAAATGTTCCCCCTTTCCCACCTTGAGAAGTAGATTTACATCAATTGAAAAGAAGAAAATGTAATTATTATTTTCCAGTGTTTTTCTCATGTTCTGAATTTCTCATACATCTTGTTTTTGTTTTCAGTCCCTCATTGTTTCTTATTTTCTTTCACTTTTTTCCTAGTGATCTGTATTTCATAGAAGCAATAGAAGTGGAGTAAATGTAAGATCTTTATGCAGGCTTTACTGTGGCAGCTGAACTTCTGGAGTGATCTCTTTTCCCAGCACTACCTTTGTGTCAGCCAGACCCACTATCACTCACAATCAGGTTTTACAAACTGCATCTTATTTACTAAATCACACAGATGAAACAAAACCTTTTCACCCTTTTTCGGCACGCTTTCAACATGCAGTCAGTGCAAAATTTTACCAACAGTAAGCTTTCTGACTAACGTTCTGTTTCTCTCTTGTGCTTTCAGTATTAGGTTCTCAAAATACTTTGTAAAAAGGTAGGACTGGATTTTGACACACTTCGATGTTGATGCTCAGAAGGAGTGCAGGAAGACTGGGAGAATAACCTGAGCACAGCCACGTGAAGGCTGGCCATGGCACACAGACATGGAGCTGAGGGTGGGGAAGAGTTTCTCCCTCCCACAAGTCAAACAGAAGCCCAGCCAGGTCCAGCAGGTCCCCGTGCTCACAGGAACCCACCTGGCAGGTCCCTTCCCTCCTGCAGCCTCATATCAGGGTGAAAAAAAGGCACTGACTGGCACCCCTGGGGAGTGTTACATCCAGAATGGGATAAAGTGCAAAGCAGAGTGAAACACGAGAATTAAGTTTAGCATTGCCAGGACAGGAATGTTGACCCCATTATAAGTTAGTAAAAGCATTTGAAAACATTTCAAAAATACCCACACAGACCTCTGTAAATTGTGCTCGAAGGCGATAATCTGCAGAGGTCCTTCCACTCATTCATTTTCTCTTGTGACACAAGAAAATGGTAGCAACCTTCCCACAGAGGAAAATTTGGTTCATGTAGCCAGGTAGAGCATCTGAATGCTTATGGTGAAGAGTTATCCAAATTTCATCCAAAGTGTCCTGATACTTAGGAGTCTAACGGAGCTCTATAAATCTGTGTTAATCACTCTGTAGCCTTTAGGTATAAAAAGAGCCCAGGACCACAAACTGCACTGTGGACACTGTTTTGGGAGAGAGGTTTCCTAGAAGGGTCTCTGACTCCCTCCCCTTCTGCCTTGACGAGCAGTGTAGGGCAGGAGGAATAACTCTCTTATTGTTAAGATCAGGTCCAGCTCCCCTTCCAGTTCGTTCAATTTTAATATTTTATATTCAAGTCAAAGAGCAGTGTCTTACTTTTAAAGGGGGAATTGGATATATGGAATCAGTGCTCTAAAGTCATGTCAGTAGATGAGTTTAGTTCTCTCCTCAGCGTCACCAAACAAATCTGCTGGAACACAGCTCCCTGTTTGTGAATTCCCATCAGCTCTGGAACACGGCAAGGCATGTCTTGTCTGGCTTTGGATTTAAACTGCACTAATTGCTTTCACCTCCTCCTAATCAGAGACAGATAGAGCACTGTGTTCACGGAAAAATGTCACTTCCAGCATGTGGCTGGCGAAATGTTTCATAAAATTTACTTTAAAAATGTGTTTCTGACCAGAAACAGAACACCAAAATACTTCAAGCATCTCTCCCTGCCCTCTCCGTGACTCATTCTTGCACTTAGAGATTTGAAGCTATTTTAGATAAATAGGTTAAAAAGAACTACCAGATCAGGATAATTTTACATATGGATGTTTGTGTATAAATACATTCCCTGTCTGACTATGTGATGCAAGATCCATTAACTTCAAAGTGAACTGCACCTGTAACTGTATTTACAGGAATATAATACCAATTAGAAATATTCACGTGCTTATTTTGTGTTAAAGGATCCTTTCCACTTCTCCATTTTTTTCCTAACAGTTATTAATTCTACACAAAATGCTTAAGAGGTTTGGACAAAAATGCATTGAAGCAATCTCTTCATTGCAGGCTAAAGCAAGCATGGCAAATGTGCTGCATTTTGTCTCCAGTAATTGCAGATCACAGTCCTTAGAGAGATCTGTTTCACTTGATCAGGTAATCACATAAATTAGACCACGTTTGCAGGTCATTGTGAGACTAATTATAAAAATATATGAACCATGATGTATTTTTTTCTCTTTGAATCTTTATATAAGACCTTGCCACTGACTTTATTTGTGGAAGAAAAAAGCCATTAGATTATGAGATACTGCTGTTTATTACTTGTATTACAGTGGCACCAGGCTTCCTCACATTAGATGACTTTTCCATTACATAACAAATTATGAACTTTACGTAGATTAGAGTCCAAAGTGGAAAGACAGATCAGTAATTACTCAGAGCTCCTCACTTCCAGTGGCAAGAAAAAATAAAAAACCCGGCTGACAATGTGACCTTCTGAACGGAAGTGATATAATTAATATAGGCACAAAAAGAGTCCCCTTCCTGGTCAAAAAGACAAAGGCACTAGTTTCATATTAAGCACATGTTACTCCTTTTGAATAAACAAGGGCATATTTTTAAGATTAAACATGGCTCTCCAGGGCTTTCTTAACTGGCAATCACAATGGCTTGTAGACAGTCACACAGGGAATTTATGACATACAGGAAATAGGATTTCTTAAACCACAGTGAAGTTTCTTAGCTCTGAGATTTCCCTATCTTCCATGAAAACAACTGAAAAATAACTTTTTTAGATATTAGATACTCTTGGTAATTCCTGTAATAACTAAGTACAAAGTTACATGTAAAATGGTATCTCATCTACTCCCTTCCATTTTGTTTGCTACCACCAGACAGAAATGCTATTTTCCAGAATCCAATAATCCAAAAGTATATAGCTGAGCATTTCTGAGAGGGTGCATAGAGCTGGGAACCCTCCAGCTTGGCTGGGACATGAAAGATGTCAGCCAAGGCAGATGGCAGCAGATGAAAAGATGGTGTTTGCTGTTAGTTTGATAATAAGAGGGTGACTGCTCCAAAGTTCGCTCACAATTCTCCTGTATCTTGCAATAAGTAAAAAGTCTTTCCACAGCAACACAATAACACATTTTATACAAAAGTTACAATTTGGTAACCTTTCACAATTTCACTGCCTCCATTTCATTGCAGAGAACCATGATAGGGTCCCTTTTAAATGCTGAGAGATAAGAGACTGGTAAAATAGAAAGTGTGAGAGGAAGAAAAAGGGAAAAGGTTTCTGCTCAGGGTTATAAATTAATACATTATTGATCAAAACTTGAATCAGAAAAGTTCAATTATTTGGTCAAAACTAGCCTTTATTCTTTCCATCAATTCATATACAGTCAATTCCTATTATATTGCTATTTTGAAAGGATGTCTAGAGGAATAATGTGCTTGAACAATGCATTCCAGTGAACCTATATCATTGTAACTATGGGAGTCATTTTTTTTTTCAGTTTTCAAAAAAATAAATAGGCTCTGTAAAACCCACAAATGGCACAGGTACTACTGCAATAGTTTGGGCACTAATATGTAGCTGACATTGGTGAAATCTGTACCAATCTCTATCTTAAAGCATGAAAAAATTATTTGATCTTCTTAATATATATCTATGTGCTCAAGTAAATGCTTCTACTTGGTATTGATTCCCAGAGAAACTTATTTTCCAAGTACCTTAAGCCAGCGTTAACATTCTATGTAACTTCATTCACCGTATCATGTCGAAATTAGCATTAGGTGATTATAGCTCAATGTAATTAGCTGCGTATATTAGAAGAGCAGAAATGCACCCTGTAGTTGATTACCCTAATTTTCAGTCAGCAGTGGCAGACACACATTTCCCCAGTGCTCAAGGCACCAGTACGGGCTGAGCTCTCCGTGCCCATGGTGTTCCTGCTCCAGGGCAGGCGGTGCTGGGGAGCACAGCACCCTGCAGGCCACAGGCATCCCGGCCCTGCTCTGTTCCCAGAAGCTTCCACATCCATCACTGGGGCTCTGAGGTTCCCTCTAGGATCCCTGCCAGTGGAAGTGATAGTATTCTCCAAGGTTCAGGGTAGTTTGCCCAATAAGGCACAAAACAATGGCCATAAAAAAACAGAATGATAATACAATTAAAAAAAAAAAAAAAAGTGGTCAGAAACAGGGACTTTTCAGTTAGAAACCAGTTACTGATAAGAATATGTAATAAAGATAACATAGAAAAACCTACATATTATATGGTGGTGGTGAATAGCGTAACAGTGAGTGTTAGATGTGTTGCTTCTCTGCTCAGTTACAAGGAAAATATATTTAATCTTTTGATTCCTTGAAAAATGCTTATTTGAAGACAGCTGGACTGGGAACAAAGTACCAGGCAAACTATTTCATTTTGCTTTTGTTATGAGCAATTAAATAAAAAAGATACCAGTTCTGTTGATTAGCTACAGAGTTGTGCAACACCTTCTGCTGACTTGCAGGAGATCTGGCTCTACAGAGAAATGAAAGAATTCAGAGAAACAGATCTGCCTTTGCTTTTCCATTTTTCCAATATTCTTTGTTTTACTCTTCCTTTCTTCTTTTCATTTCCTTTTTTTCTTTTGCTGTTTTTGTTTTCTTTTCTTTCTTTTTTGTAGCCAGAAAAGCCATCGAAAGCGGCAAGGCAATGAGGCCCTTATCAAACAATAGGGCAGCATTCCTATCCCTTTTGCTAGCTAGCCACATTCAATGCCAAAAACAGTGTTAACGGGATGTGAGAGGTATGAGCAAGCAGTCCAGCTTTGGATTACCCCCTCCTTCCTTATCCTCCCTCTGCGTTTCCCATAAAGGGAAGGGAAAGAAGTACCTGCCTGCCTGGGAGCACTGTTGGGGTGGGGATGTGATTGGGATGAGGTTGCTGTGGAAGGACAGCAGCATCCTGACCTCGGTTTCCACCAGGGGGAAATCTGTGCTCTCGGGGCCCTTAAGCCTGACTTGTGAATGCCGGCATGGTTGGCTGTAGTGGTGCTTTCTGCTATGTTCTGTGTTTTATGTTCAGTTTGTATATTGTACCCCAGTTGGTTTGTCCCATGTTCCCCTCTACCTTTTTCCCTAATGGTTTGTACCCTGTATGTTCCTCCCAAAAGGCGCGTCCCTTGCCTCCTCCCCTCCTCGAGGAGCCTGTCTGTCATCTTGGGGCGCAGCCTGATCTCTGGAAAGTTCCAGGCTGGGCGTCGAGTGATAGGCTGAATCCCCAGGAAGTCCCTCCCCTCTCCTGTGGACTGGATCCCAGGGGTGTCACTCACCCCTTAAGCCACCACCCCCCCAACCCCTTCCCATTGGTCCTCCCT
>VYZQ01054419.1:23220-34324 GCA_013400655.1 Mystacornis crossleyi | reverse complement strand
CTGACGGAAGTGCAGTGCCATTATACTCCCTTCCAAACATCTTGTAATTCTAACACAGCTTATTTTTATGGCTGTTTTTAAAGCTGTAAGAGTGTGACAAGGGGGGTTTAGGCCTCGGGTTTTAAAATGCCAATTCTCTTGGGAAGCGAAGATGCAAATCCAAACTTCACTCAGCTCCTGCCTTCATCCTGGCAAAGTAGATTTGATGCTGTTTGCAGCTTCTGATTCTCGAGTCTCATGGACTAAAGCTGAACCCCCAAGAGTTTGGCTGTTCTGTGTCTGTACAAAAGCAGTCTTTGCAGCAGGTGTGGGGAGAGGGGGTGGGAGGGAGCCATTCCAATTTTCTCACAAGTTCTCACTCTGTCCCTGCAGTAATTTGCAGACCTGTCCATGTCTGTGGGACACGACTCCAAGCGAGAGGGGGGTGTGATCCAGCACCGCTGCTCGTGGAGAGCCTTGGCCAGCAGCTCTCACACTGCGAGCCAAGGAATGTCAGATTTGTCCCCGCTTGAGTAGGTGAAGGTTTGTGCACATGAAATGTGAATTGGTAAAGGTGTAACCAGCTATCCTGGTGGTGGTTGATCAAGTCCAGACTCCATTAAAAAATTATGAAATTGTCACTAGGGAATTCTCAGGGGCACAAGCGGTCTGTAAGAAATGATGGACACTCACACTTCAGTTAATGAAGCTTTTTACACATGAAAAATTTTCTGAGGAAATAAAATATTTTGCAGTGTTGGCAGAGAAGGATATGTAACTCTCATGTCTTAGACTTATTCTACAAACAGAGAAATGGAGTATCATTGAACACATGTACATGCTTTCAAATGTATACACTTAAAAAAATCAAAATATATCAGTGGAGAATATGGAATGCCATTCTAGACTTGTTCACACTTAGTTTTCAGCAGAGCTTAACAGAACATAAAGTAGGTGGTCATCTTAATAAGAAATTACCAACAGGAAGAAAAAAAAAAATGAGAACTTCACAAACAACTAGCAAGTGTAAAAGTTTCATTGTTCATGGGCTACACACCTTTTCCATAAAGTGGCAGTTGGAGAAGAATATTTTCTCAGATTTGTGTTTTAATGAGGAATTTTACCTTATTTTCTGAGAAATCGGAGTAGATACAGGTTTTTTGCTTACAGCTAAGCTTTTCACACCTCTGGTTCAATTTTGTGGGTCTCATGCAGCTGAAGCTCCTGAGAATAGTTACACTAGTTCTTTCAGAGATCCCATTTTTAGTACTGCAGCAAAAGTTTACAAAAAAGTCAGATCAGCAGCCTCTGCCTCCCAACGCAGTCACATATCTGGGGAATTCAAAGCAGGGTTCTCTAGAAGCTGCTAATTGCCTGTCAATCATCTGCTACACCAGCAGTTCACACGTTTTTGCTATCGACCCAGCAGATTAATAGTATAACCCAAACAAAGGAACAAAGGCTAAACTGTTCAGTTGGGAAGGGTACTGTGTGGTCTTTTCAGGCCAAGATTAACAGAGAAACAGAAAAATGGTGTTCTTTGTAAAACTAAAGCTGCAGTGACCTTAACTCTGGCAAACAGACTGAATGAGTTCAGCACTATTTGCCAGCAAAACGTGAAACAGCAGTGCTTTAAAAGAAAAAAAAGAAAACAAAAGAAAACAAAAAGAAAACAAAAAAGAAACCCCCCAAACGCTATACTGAAAAATCTTTCTAAGCAAAAGAAGTAAAATTAAAATTAAATTGGTTTAACTTTTAGGAGTCAGCAGCATGCTAAAATGCTTCACAGAGCAGTGCTGGAAGCTGTTGACCATTATGGTGAAAGTATTTTTAGTATCTGTGAGAGTCTATTTTCAGGACAAAAACCAGCACTGTTTAAAAAAAGAGTGTTTAAATTTTCCTCTGGTATCTTTGGGACTTGTATGCTTGGATTGGGGTCAGTCAGAATAAGGGTACTCTTATTACTGAAATTAATATTTTTTTAGTTACTTGTATATCCATCATGGCATTCCGGCTGAGACTAAGCCTCTGTTGTGCTAGAATCCAATGAACGACAAAGGAGAGCCCCTGAAAATTTCCAGTCCCTCTATACTGTGGAGTTTCCAGTCAAATTCATAATTAAGATGGCAGTGAGATCTGTTCTCTAAGTAGGGCAGTGCTGGTCTAAGAGAAAAGGCTGACTTTTGTGAGGAATGGCTGCTCCAAAAAGTGTTTTAGCCACCTTTATTGACATTTACTTGGTATTAATTAGTTACCATCTGGAGGGAAAAATTCCTTTTGGACTAAAAGAGAAAATATAGAAAATGGGCCTCTGGTCTTCCTTGATTTCTTGAGGCAGTGGCCTCAACTGTTCAGTGGATGAAAATGTGGAAACTAGGTTATCTTTCAAAATTGTTAGTTAATAATTCTTGCAACTTTTGGTCTGAAAAATGCAAGTCAGATAGCCATCCTGAATGTTTGGCTTTGAAGTTGCAAGATAATTTAAATTACCTGTGTGACAAAAATAGTGCCACCACTTTAGCTCCCTGATTCAATGCACAACACTGAGAAAAGGATTTCTCAATTGGACCCCTTTGGGTGGATTCAATTTTTGTTTTCTGTGAATATTCTGTAACACTAATTTGAAATTTTTCGTTGGTAGAGATATTCAGTTCAGAAAACTCATTCCTTTGCCTATAAAATTTTGATGAGTTACAAGGTACCCACTCTTTTTTAGTGAAGGATGTAATTAGTACTATTTCATTTTGTAGTCATAAAAAAATAGGGAACTTTAAGCCTGGAATCAGAGCCAGGAGACTTTCAACTGCAGTCAAAAAAACTAAAGTAAAGGCATATATTAAATGCAGGTAGAAGAATATCTCAGGTCTTAGAAAATCAATTGAAAAGTAATGAACATTGATGAACACATAAAACTTGCAGAAAGTCTCATTTATTCATTGTGAGCATCAATAAAGGACATCTCATTTGTCTGCTACAGAGCTGGAGCAGGACGGATTACACGGCGTAGTGAATATTTTGCTTTGTGTTTTATTGATCTAAGTGGGAAATACAGATTGCATTGTAGAGTATGAACTGGATTCAAAACCACTTAGTCAGTGAAGAGATTTCTCTTGGTTTTGGGGGGTTTGGAGCAGCTAACATCTGTGAAGTGTAAGTTGCCCAGTGAAGAATATTCTCTCTCTGGCCCAAATGAATCGTATCAATTCCCTACCCTTTTCTTCTATGAACCTAAGCATATAGAATAAAACTAGTCTTTAATTTCAGAGGTGCATGCATGTATCCTCCTGCCTTGACTTCCATGTCTGCCTGTAGAACGTGGGCTTAAAAAAGTAAATTTGGGGCAGAAATAGTTAGATGCTAGATGTAAATGTTGTCCTCTCTCTTAGAATGACACTTCCCAGATATGGGTGTCACCCTAAAATTAACCTTAAATGCTAATCTGAATTATAGCAAATGGATTGTGCATGGACTAAGCGCTCAGGATATAGTTGAAGAAAAAACATTATATTTTGGAGACCAATCACTGGGTGCTGGGAAAGAGATGAGGGCCATCAGAAGGGGTGTCCTTTGTCCCTATGACTGAGTCTGGTTAGAACATCTCCAACAGGCAGAAATTTATTTTTCTCAGCCATCGCCCCTAGTGTTTGAAGAGTCTAAAGCTAAGCCTAGCACTGAGGAAGACAGAGACCTCCCATGCCAAAGTGCAGAAAATGGGGAATGGATGCTGTCTGCAGAGACACTGATTTTAAATATAAAATGCTCCACTACTTTTTTTTGTTCCTTTGTTCCACTGATATTTTGAGGTAGATTTTTTTTCAAGAGCAAATGCACATTAGGTGGTAATTGGAAGAGCTACTGAGCTTGACTTCCAGTTGCATCGGATTCTAACAGCAACTTGTATCAAAATTGCAGATTCTTCTTTGCAATACATACACAAAGACCATGAGATAGCTTTTGTTCTCTTTCACCTGTTTTTTTCCCCACTTTTATTTCAAGGTATTGCAAAATTCTTTGTACCCCAGAGCAGCAGGGCAAATTTGTCCTGATACTTGAAGGGGCACAAAAAATGTGGGATTCAGCTGCTGTATGGTACAACGTGCCCTGAATTACCAGTAAGATAAGAAAGATGTAATATCCTGTATGCAAGTGACAAATTTATCACAAAACATTAAAAATCACAAAGATGTTCTTTGTCCTCTGATTTTGACAACTGCAGTTTGGGTAGTCACGATGAAATGTTCTAGCTAAAGGTATCCATATGCATATTTTTTAAAAAACCCTCTAAACGGGCATTAGAAATTTCTCACTATGGTATTTAGGCTTTGCTGAGACTTCGTAAGTCCTGCTGAGCTTTGCTTCAGTTCTGATATAAGTCATAAGTGATGTGTAATTTGTTTTAGAAACTTCGGAGGTTTCAGATGTGTGCTGGTTTTGGAGGGAGTGTAAATTAAGGTGGTTGATGAACATGTGGCTACTTGTACCTCTTCTGCTGTATAACTCAGTAGCAGAAATGCTCTTCTGGCAGCAACAGAAAGTGCTGAATGTGTCTGTAATGTTTGCTTAATGATAAGGAGGGAGAGAGAAGGAAGGTTTGGACTACTGCGGGGAAGAGGATGCTTTTAGCAAGACGAGTGATTGCATCTCAGAGCTGGTTTTCAGCAGAACTGTGGGTGGCACAGGCAAAGCTTTTGGCAGGAGACTGGGCAATATCCTCTACTCAGACTCTGAGGCTGCTCCCCTTGCCAGGGCTGCTAAGAAATTAGAGATATGGTCAGATTTATACAAGCTGTCACAGAATTACATTTTATCACTTTTTTTTTGTCCACACAAAAGCCCTTTCTCACTGCTGGTTGGTACCTTTCGTGCAGTGTATTGCCATCAGGCATGCATGGGGGGAGCTGAGCTCTGGGTGTGTAAGATGCTGGGCGGCCTCATCAGACAAGATGAGAGTCCATGAAAGATCCTCAAGACTTAATTTGGGTTTCAAACATGAGTGCTCACAAACGATATAAAACCAATCACCTTAATTGTCAGTGTAAGCTACATTCTGACCCTAAATTTCCTTTCTCTTTGGTGTCTCTTCAGCAATGGCAGAGAATAGACCAAACTTTTAATTCCCTTTTTTGCTTTTCAATACTTCTTGAGTATTTCAATGTGCCATGATGTATCTTTAGATGTCTATATACTTTTAAAATTTCCCACTACTATGAATGAATTCATACAATGAATTTCTTGCAGTTCAAGACTTGAAACAAGTAAAATCCTGCTTCTGCTTAGCATGTTCAGTAAGTGCCAGATGAGAGCAGCTATTATGGCTTAACCCCTTTTTAGTTATGGATCCAATTGTAATAGTCAAGAGAAGTGGGAAAGATTAAATTTGACCCCATATGTTGTGAATATCCATAGTAAGCTCAAATACCAAGATAAGAGCAGCTTCTCAGAGTATCTATTTCTGGTGTAGTATGCACATTAATTTTCTGGGAAAGGTAAAGAAAACTGTTTTTGTAGGTTTTTATGGGGCTAGAGTGATTTACCCATGTTTCTTTCAAAAGGCTTGAAGTCTGTGAGGTCTTGAACCACCCTCAAAAGTCTGCTAATGAACAATGTGAAAAATGGAGTAAAAACAAGGAAAACAGAGAAAGCAAAGGAAACTACTATTATTACCTTTTATAAAAATTATTACCTCTTATTACCTTTTATAACAATGATGAAGACTGCCAGAGTTAGTCACTGATCTTTAGCACAGAACCTCTCCACATCCTTCACAGAATTTTTTCATATCCTAAACGTGGAGAATAGCTATATCTGCATCTTTTCTCAGCATAAAGCACCAGTATCTTTCAGACAACAGGGACACCACAGGGATACTTGATTTCATCCCATACATTCACATCCTGGGAATGAGATTAAATGGACTAGGTAAAACATTAATTTCCATGAGTTTGTTACTTAATTACCATCCCAAACTACTGCAAGATCATCAAGCATGACGAGGAATAAGAGGAAAAAAAGTTGTCTTCTGTATTTTACATTCAGTAGCAGCCACACTGCGTTTATCTACAGTAAAAATGCTTGTGCATCTGCTTTCTTCCCAAGGCTTCAATGCATACTAATTATTTTCTCATGTATATTAACTAGGATTTTATGGCTTTGGTGCTTTGTGCACTGTTTCAAATCTGTATCCCATAGCGTTTCCTCTATCTTGCTTGCTTAGAGCTGGAAATATTTTTTCATAAAAGTCTGGTGCAAATTCCTTTTTGTGCACAGGCAGAGTCTTATAAGTTTACTACTACAGCACAGTGCAAAGACCATACAGTTTAGGAGAGTTTCCTGGGTGAAGTGAAATACTTCAGAATGTGAATTGCCTTGGTTTAGGATATTTCCTTTGTCTCCTACCACAGGCTGGACAGGTCCCTCCCTGAGTGCCAAGGGATTCATTACAAGCCCCCACACTGATGACTAACCTCAGTATCACACATGTTGGGTACGTACAGTTTACAGATACTACAGGTATTTGAGTGATAATGCAGCTCTAAGCTTTGTCCTTGTTGTCCTTGTTCCACTTCCTATCATTCTTTGCCTTGCTCTAATATAATTCCTAGTAGTACATCATCTTTTTTGAAAAATTCCGCAGTCGTTCATGTATCACCCTGATATTTATTGAGATGTTGGCCTGCCTTTTTCCTATCAATAAGTTTAAGTGAGAAATGTATAATTTTTCCTGTTGTTCACAGACAGAGACACCAAGCATATCAAGTCATGATGAAAGTCAGAAGTTTCCTCCTCTCTCTCCTCATTTAGCCAGCACTGGAAATATCCCTTTTTATATCATTGCTTGGCCTAAATAATATGTAATTCACAATTGGTATTAATACTGCATCTGGCCATTACACCTTGCTTTGCTTCAGTAGTTCTTCCATGGTCCAAGGGTTGCCTTTATTAGCAGATCAGCCTGAGGAGTGAGCCTGCTGGAGAACTGCAAATAGGATTCCCAATCCCCTCCTAACTGTTCCGACATATTATCCAATCTGTGCAAACCCATAAAACTTTAAATGAGAACTACCTACAAATTTAACTTTACAATAGAGTCACACTTTGCTGATTTTGAACTTTCTCCCCACACACACACAACTCAAAAAGATCCAGTTTTTAATTTATTGTGGTAATTGGAGGGTGAGGATAATATGTTCACGGTAATGCACTCAAAGCATTTATCATTGCTAACTAACAGCTGCAAGCTTTCCTTAAAGAGCTTTTCACACTACCTGGTGTAGTGAAAGGGATGGGGCTATACATGCATTTGGCTGGGTCAGTCACCCCTTTGAAAGGCAGAGTCAAAACCCATGGGTTCTGCTTTAAAACAGAAGCACGCAGTCTATGGGCACCCTTGACTGGTTGGCTGATTCAACATGCAAAGCTTAAAATGAGACTGGATTCTGGAAATTCTGTAAAAGTATGAGATGGGGACATGCCATATTTGCAGTGTTGTATGGTGTTTCTTCTGCTTTGCTTTTGCATTGCTTTCACTCCTACCTTCATTTTCTAGTCCTACACCCTGGCCACGGTAGTCACACAGTGTCAACTACAATAATCTGCCGCTAAATTGCCTTTTTGGGGGTAATTTGAGAGAGCTGTGGCTTTTCAGGAGTTGCTTTACCTTTGTAAAATGACATCCACCTCCTTCACTATGAAGAAGAAAGGACATACGAAAGTTTAGGGTTACCCTAAAGATTCAGGGAGCATATGTGGAGTGCCAAGATCTCCCCAAAACTTCTTGTGTGGTTCTGTGAGCATTTCTCTGTATCTTTTCACATTAGTCTTCCTCATTCTTGTGATGGGGTTATGATTTGGTACCTTTTTAATTAATTAGGTTAGGAGACAGCAGTAAGAGGATACACACCACGTGAGCAGATAAGCACACTCAAGAGGGCCCAATGATTATTTCAGCAGACAGAACCCATTTCTAAGGGTAAAAGAAACCAGAATTTTAGAAAACAATTCTGAAGACAGTTTAAGTAGAAACACCAAT
The DNA here is from genome assembly GCA_013400655.1 of Mystacornis crossleyi. NCBI lineage: Eukaryota > Metazoa > Chordata > Aves > Passeriformes > Timaliidae > Mystacornis > Mystacornis crossleyi. The sequence goes on along the minus strand of VYZQ01054419.1, from coordinate 26,316 downwards.
GTGCTGATACACTGAGATGTACCTCATTTACGTCTTTTGCTTGTTGAATCCAGAGCTAGAATCACAGAATCATGGTCATCATGGGGTTTGGAGGGTGTTCTGGAAGCCTACTGGTCCAGTCCTTACTCATAAAAGAGTAAGTCAGACAAGGTTGCTCAGCTGCAAGAAATAACTGCAAGGATGGAGTTCTCACAGCTTTGCGGAACCTCTCTTCCAGTGTCCAGCCACCCATTTTCCTTGTGTCTAATTTCCTGTATTCCAACATGTCCGTGGTGTGTTGCATCTTGCCACTGTTCCTCTTTGAGAACAGTCTGTCTTTACTCCTGCCCTTAAATAGCTTTAGACTGCAGTGTGTCCCTTGACCTACCTTCTATCTGGGCTTAGCCAACGCACATCTCTCAGCTTGTCCCTTCTGCCAAGTGCTCCATTCCCTGGACCAGCCTGGCTGGCTGTGCTGGACTTGCTCTGGGATGTCCATGTCTGTCTTGTGCTGGGGAGCCGAACACTGCACAGTCTCCAGCTGGGGTCTCACAAGTGTTGAGTGGAGGTGAAGGACCACCCCCCCTGGACCTTCTGGCTGCACTTCCACTAGCCCAGGGTGCTGCTGGTCTTTGAGGGCCCATTTCTGTGGGTCATGTTGAATTTGTCCACCAGGACTTGAAGGCACTTTTCAGCAAAACTACTCCCTGATCAGTCATTCCCCGTCCTTGTGGATTGGGTTGTCCCATCCCAGGTGCAGGGCTTTGCTTTTGATTTTGTTGAACTTAGTGAGATTCTCTACCTTACTGAGGTCCTTCTGAACTGAAGCCCTGCTCTCCAGTGTATTTCACTGTTCTCCCCAGTTTGGTGTCATTTGCAAACTTGCTGAGAGCGCTTTGTGTCCTATAGTCCAGGTAATTAATAAAAGTACTGGACATCACTGGTTCCAGTGCTGGCTCCAGAAGAATTAGTTTGTCTGGTTACTGGCCACTAGATGGACTTGGAAGTCTGGAGATGAACCTCTGAGCCGGGCTGTCCAGTCAATTTGCCAACCTATTTACTGTCTGTTTTTCTAGTCTATATCGCTCTAATTTGGCTATAAGGCTGCTGTAGGAAAACACATCACAGACCTTAATAAATCCAAGATAAACAACATCCACAGTTCTCCCATCATCCATCTCAACTGGTGGATGACTGGTAGATGGCAATCAGGTTGGTCAAGTATGATTCATTCTCAATAACTGTGGTTGTTCCCAGTCACCTTCTTGATATGCTTGGAAGCAAACAAAAATTAAAGCTTTACTCCTTGATTTTAGTGAAAGCTAAGAAACTGGTACCAAAGTGATAAAATCTGGCTAAACAATGACGGAGCAAATCTACCAAGTTATTTCAGAGTAGAACCATATTTTGCTTTGTGGTGGAAGGAGTCATATAACCACAGCTGTAACTGAAGGACTCAGCAACAACTCCAGTATGAAAAAGTTCAGGCTCCTTATACACACACAGAGCCAAAGTCATACTAACAACAGATCTGAACAGATTACATTAGCTGAGATCTGATACCTTGTATTCAAAGCCTATAATATTTGTGCAGCTATTGAATTTTCTGAAGTGTAAAGATTGCAGATAATTGAATTTGTAATTGTAGTCCATTCTTAATCTTAACTGTTTTCTTAGGCTGTTATATTTAAATTCATATTCAAGAACTTCATGTTCCTTATATGAATGTTTCTTTTAATTAAACAGGATAAGTGTTTGCTACTGTGAGTTAAATTCTGAACCAAACAGAAATTGGATTCTGTTATCTCTGGGTGAATGTCTTCTGAGATAGTTCCTGTTTGTGCTGCCTCATTAAAGTTGTCTAGTACATACTTAGCTGCTAAAAAAAAAAAAGAACTTATAAGTATTCCACTTAAACCCATTTGGCAGGGTTTTCTCACCTTGTTTATAATTATCTGTTCTTTTAAAATGTCAGTGTTACAAGGTTAACAAATCCCCCTTTCTGCAGCAAGTATATTTGAAGGAGGCTGAGGGGAAGAGGAAACCCTTCCTTTCCCTCTAAGTTGCTAAGGAGGCACAGGCTGCTGCTGCTGCACCTGATCCAAAGTACTGAGAACACCTTATTAATTCCTTCAGCTTTTGCACTGCATGACTTATGCTATAGATTGTATTCATGTGTAATCTATTTTTTAAGGCTAATTCACAAGAATTCAGAGGGATTTATTTCTGTATGTATGATTATTACCTAGGAAATAGCAGTGAACAGTCCTACTGTTCTTTCACGAGCACAGCATGTGCAGTTAGGCAGCAATTGTTTAGTTTCACTATTGGAAAATGACTTTTTTTTTAGATTGTTGTTTCTTTTTTACCCCCACTATATTTCTAGAATCTCTCTTAAGTAAAAATAACTCTGCTGCTACTTCTCTTAGCATCTCCAGGTAGAAAACCTTAGAGAAAGGAAGTGCAGGCATGAGGCAACTGTATGTTTCAGATGTGTTAATGTAAAGCAGAGTCATTCAGTTCTAGGCCAACTGTTTATACCAGACTCAAGTCAGAGGTGGTAAAAAAATCTTTATGTTCAGATGGCCATGCAGCAGCCTCAATAAAACAAATCCATCTACTGTCTAAATTCCAGTGAACAGGTGTTAAATTAATAAAATGCTGCCACAAGTACAAATCCTTACTTTTCCCTCCCTTTCTTTAGATGCCAGAAGAGGTATTTCAGCAGGAGAGTAATCCAGGACTGTGGGCCATGAACCTTCCTCTCAGAAGTGCAGGTGGTGTTCCTTGGTCGCTGTTAAGCCATGTTAGCTGGTGTGACAGTCTGCTCCTGTAGGAGGGTGAATCTTCCTTGTGTCTAAGGAACTAATAACATAGTTCCAATATCTGCTCATCAAGGTCTGTTGATATGGGGGCATTCTTTCTGTAGGTACCCATTCTTAAAAATTTGAGATTACGGTTTTTCATAAGTGGCTCCAGGTATAAAGGTTTAGGAGTCCACCTGAACAGATCTGAAGAAACACCATTGTCTAGAAAGTGACATATGGCTTTCTGTGAAACCTCTGACTGATCTCAAGCTGAGTATCAAATACAGCATAAGAGCATTAGGACCAGTCA
>VYZQ01054419.1:6170-18429 GCA_013400655.1 Mystacornis crossleyi | reverse complement strand
ATATGGGAAACTATGGATACAGTGTTGAGTGTATTCCAAAAATGTTTTTGTTCCCTGCCTGACCTTACTAGATTGTTTTAGTGAATTGGTTAGGGCAAAATTTATATGGAAAAGTATGCTTACATGTACACAAACACATTTTATTAAATCAGAAAAGGGACGAAGTCTGACCATGCAAGTGTTTCCTTGGGTCAAAAACAAAACCACCAAGATTAAAATATGGAGGGAACAACACTAATTCCTTGTGTAAATCACCTGTCTCTGCATCTTTTTATTCTTCCTGTCTTTTTCTTGGCTTTTTAGGTCATAAGTTTATAATGAAAAGATGTGTCCTTTTTGTGTATGTTTACATAACCTATCACAAGGAAATGATGCTCTTGAAAGGTGTGGGAGGATGAGGATGGAGGATGTGGGCACCTCCCAACTCTACATTTTCCTCTTTGTCATTTTGTTCCCCATGAACAGGAGCTCATTCTGCGTGTCTGCAGCTGGGCCAAGTGGGAATGTAAAATATCTGAGTCCTGCTATCATGTGTCTCTTTTCAACAGCTTTGGGAACATTCAGCAAACATTCCTAAATATGTTCCACTGGTTTTTGTACCACCGTGTGAGTCCATCTGAACACCCTCTGAGGTAAGAGCAGAAACAGGCTCTCACACTTAGCCACACCTTGCTTGATCACCTGATCCATGGACAGAAACTACCACAGTGCAAAATGTGTGAGCCCAGACAAGTTCCTTACTTGCCATTCTGTAGTAGGAAAGTCTCTTGGATTTCTCATTTTACTGTCCTGTACCTCTTTTACACGATTTAAAAAATGCAAAGCCAATGCTTTGAGATTTTTGCTTTTCTCCCAAAGCAAATGATATAACAGAAGAAGCTTTGTCCATTTTTAAGGAAATCTCATATAAATTCTAGATATGGAAGGCCAAGTGCTGTATCTGAGTACCTAGGGAATAATTGGTGATACAAGAAAGCATGTGTTATCCATGGTTACAACCCTCCCTAATTCTTAATGATATTAAATTCTTCCAACTTAACTTGGAAAAGGAGTGACTTGTAAGGAGTATCTGTCTCCTTCTTTGCTATTCTGTCTTCACACAGCTCCAGCATTATGGGGGAAAGCAATAAAAAATTCAAATTAACTTTTTGTTCTGAGATTATCCATTATATTTCTACAACATACTAAATATTAAATGGGATATTCCTATTCTGTTTTACTCTTACCCAGAAATATAAATATGACATTAGGAAACAAGGAAAGTTACTGCTATTAACCCTTTTGTATTCTTGACTGCTGTAGAATTCATTCATATTAAACGGGATAGCATAAGCCATCTAAAAATATCTTTAAAGGACATCTAATTAACAGTAGATGTTAATTTGCAGATGTTGTTTATAGCTTTGGAAATAAGCAGTAACTTTGTTTCTTGCTTGTTTATCTGTTGTGAAAACAACCCTGTGTTTTCAGCACTCTTTTCAGCACAAATCCAAAACACAACCCTATTCTGGCTACTGTAAAGAAAATTAACTCCATCCCAACTAAAACCAGACCATTATCTTAATCAGGAACCTTTTTCTCTATGCAAAATAAAAGCCAGTACCCACTGTAACTGCTGCACTATTCCTTCTCAGAGAAGAGATGTCCTGAGTCACCGATAAATAATTCACTTAGGCCTGAAACCATCCAAGCCAACTTTCATCTGCGGCAGATACTTCACTCTTTTATTCACCTGCCCTGCTTATGTCACTAGGTGCACAAAACAAGAGCAAGACTGAAAATCCAGTCTAGTAGGGGTGAAGGAAAAAAAGAAAGTTTTCTCCTGATTTTACATTAGACTCCTGTCACAGGACTGAATTATTCAAATTATAAGATGTGAAGTTCCATTATTTAGTAACAAGAGAAATTTCAGTTTTACTCTTCCCAAATCACTGCATTTTTCAAACAATTATGCTTGGCTGTTGTTGGTGAAGAGTTTGGATTTATTATAAAGCTTGAATAATCACTAGTGAATTTTGGAGGTTGAGCCATCATGATTTAGATGTTGACATGGATTTGATGTAAGACATATTATACACATTATTGCAAAGTGGCACATTATTCCAAAGCTAGAAGTCTGTTTGGTGGTTTGGGACCTGACTTGGCACAAGATTTGTTCTCACCAGCTAAGCACACAGCCTTCTTGTAGCCAGGCCAACATAACAGCAGTAGTAATGTTGACTGGATCTGGGGTGACCAAATATTGTGAGGAAAGACAAAAGAAGCAGCAGGTGACACTGTGTGACAGGCTTGAGACTGTCAACTTGTGCAGAACCCTGACAAGCATCACTGTGAGGCGATGACACCTGGGACCTGCTGTTGCTCTGTCCCAGGATGTCTCTCTAATTTGCTGCTTCTTGTCTGCCTGAGGTTGTCTGCAGGCAAAAATGTCAAACTTGTTGCCCTTTATCTCCCCCTCTTTTGGCACATCACCTGTTCCCCATGGGAGTGTGGTTATTTTGACTATATGCAAATAGAGAAAAATGGATCTGTCTGGCTGCTGTAGCAGAGTGCTGCTTCTCACCCTAAAATGTGCAGTGTCAGTGCCATGAAGTGGTGCCAATTCCCACCATAATTTATTTCCCTGTGCCTTATCTGTTATTTGCATGTCTTCGCATGTCTGCGAGGTTCACTGACTGATGCCAGTTTCTGGACAGCAGATTTCCTTGTGTTCAGCTCTCTGTTGAACAAAATACCAGCCAGTGACAACCCAGACAGATTGGCTCCTCTAATTTAAATACACTAAATAGGGCGTGGAGTCTACCTTAGTGGAGACAATTTGGGGTTTTCTTTATGAGACTACTAAAAAGGTGATTAACACATGCACTTTATTAGGAAAACCAGCAGAAAACCAGACTGCATTTTGATTTTTCCCCTCCCTGTATCTGTTACACAATTGTTTTGTTTTTTTTTTTTTTTTGGCTACTAATGGTTGGTGGTAGAGATTTAGCTGGGTTCCATAATTCATATAATAGTTGCTCTTTAGTTTGCTGGCTGTTCACAGGGGCTTCCCTGATGACCCTGATGACNTTTTTTTTTTTTTTTTTTTTTTTTTGAGAGGCTCAGAAAGTGATGTTGGTGTGGAGGATGATAAGGAGGAGGAGGAGGAGGAATACTTCCTCCCCTGTCCCCTTTCAATGATGTTTGTTTAATATGCTTCACAATTGCTACATCTCCTTTTCTAAAAAAAGCGTTTCGGGAAGTGAGCATGGTCCAGACTTTTGCAATAGGAAATCATCAGGCCTTTGATATTGAAAGTCGTTACATCATCAAAAGACACTCACTTCCAAAACTGGGGCTTTGGTACAAATCAGCTATCTTTTTGAAACTAGAAATATGTGTAGAGCTCATGTTTGGGAAAGAANTTTGCAATATGGAAAAATAGCCTTGATGATTACTTATTAACTAATCTTCTCCAGAATTACGTTCTTCTCATAGCACTCAGCATGACTTTTTCCATGTTTATTGAAAATATCCCTTTGTTAGAAAACTAAATTATAATCTATCATTGTATTGGCAAATGTGTAAGTACTTAATTGCCAATTGTTGATTCCAGTGCTGGTTGTGCTTGTGAAACAAATGTCATATTTTATGAAACTAACTGAGCTTTTAATGAACAAAAGTTCTCCTGAGTTTCATATAAATGTGAAGTAAATGTTTCTCAAGGGGCCCATTCTCAGGCAATACCTACTAAAGTTGAATTTGTTATGCTGTATGAAGATTTTTAGTTCTGGAATATTTTCATAAAGAAACTCAGGAAATAAAAAAGGCTGTATGGGAATTGCTCCAATTAACTGACTAAAATCCATTCTCTGGCTTCAGGGTGCCTATTTTTCCATATTGCAAACAAGATCTTATTCTCTCAACTTGGCCTATAATTTGGCATAGGGGGAAAGCTTTAATTGCTCCATCAATTTCACTGTTTGCTTTAGGTATTTCTCGCCTTTTTTCTTAGGTTTTGTAATTTTTAAATTTCTCATTCTTGTAATGATTTAAGAATCTCTGCCCCGATGACTTTTAAGTAAAACAAGTTTGAAAACAATGCAGCTGAAAAGCACTTATTTTGGTTCTATACAGCTAGGCTCATTTAGCACCTTCGTGTATTGCTGAAATTTTCCCTGACTTCTGTGGGTATTCTTGTTGTCTTTTATCTTTTTTACACAACTGTGAAGTTCCAGTGTCTCTTAGAAAACTATCATCATACCAGTCATCTACAAACAGTTTCTGCAGACACTTTTTGTGGCCGGTTGTAGCTCTGAAATCAGAGATTGTCTGAGGTGTTGGAAGCTGGAGTTATGGTAGCCAGTGCTGGATAAACGAAGACATAAGATTGTGCTTTAAGTTACCAAATGCCCACAACTATTTCTTACCAAATAAGAACTTCAATATAATTACTGTGAACTCTGGAGGAAATATTTAAAAATATTTTTGTTTAACTTCAAAGGAAATTACTACCTTAATGCCTCTATGCTAAATTTAAGAGAAGACTGATTAAGAACAGACCTTGTTTAAGAAATTTAACTAAAGATCTGTTTCACTGCTGATAACAGGAGCGATGTTGTGAAGCTAAAGGAAGAAGTCTGTAAATCTGGTCCACCAGAAGAAAGAAAAAACATTTAAGCATTTTGAAATTAGAAGTCTCGTATTCCATGGTGTTGGAATGTGTATTTTCTTGAATATACTTTTCTTGAATACTGGATTCATCTGAGAAACAAGCTACCAAGCATTAGGGAGGCCTCTGAGTCAGAATGTGTGTAGTTTAATTGATATCCAAGATAAAAAAGAGTAGCTCCACAAGCAAACCTCATCGTGTGAACTGGAGCATGCTCTCGGGTCTTCATTTAACTGGCAGTGGTAAACAGATTCCATTCCCCTCCCTCACCTCTGAGAGTGTCTAATTTCAGAGCTACCAAAACCCATCACGTAGACTGATGGAAAGGTACTTGACCATTCACTCCCTGACCACAGATTAAAAAAAAACATCCTGTGAATACATGAGTGAGCTTTCTTTCTGTTCTGCTGCAATACAGTCATCCAGCAGAAGTTAATCCTGGGCAGAAATCTCATCCTAGCATATTCCTCCTCTTTCTGTATCTTGCCCTGCTGTGAATTCCCTCCTGATCTCAGTGCAGGGATGCTGGTAATTCTACTTAGATGTTATGGGACAAACTTGTTTTCTCCTCATGACAATGCCAAACTGTGAGAGTTATGCATTCCCTCTGGGTAAAGGATTAACTCATACAACAGGTTTGATTACACAATGCAGCATTAATCTAGACGTGAGGGTCCACTCCACTGCTGAAGGCAAAAAACAGAAGCAGGTTGTGGTACATCCTGCCCATTTATTCCAGCTGAGAATTTCATCAAAAGACTGCTGAAGTAACCTGGTTTTCTGGGTTGATTTGAGAAGATCGTGGTGTTTCTCTGTTAGAGTCTGACTTTTGCCCACTTGTGATGAGAGACAGCCTCTCCTGTTGTGCTGCGTTATCATATGCCAACAGTTTCTCAAACTCTTTTGCACTTCAAGTTAGCCCTATACCAATATATTAAGGAATACTAGAATGCTCTCTGTGCTAAGTGCACATCCACCATGATACCAGAGGGGCTGGAAATTATATTCCTTCCATAATGCTGTTGAGAACAGGTACTGAGGCTGTGAAATAACTATGGTAATTCATAAGTGTCTGTGAAATGAAAAATCACAGAGCAGAGAGAGAATATCTCAAGTACTCAGCATTTGCTGTAGTGCTTTTTATTATCCACAAAGGCAGGCAGAAGATCATTTCAGCACTATCATAATTTTCACACACAAAACATTAATAAAAATTGGCTCCTTGTTTTGTGCTTTACTAAAAGCAGCTACTACTTCCTCTTATACCTTTCAGTAATTGTATCAATAAAGTTAATATTTGACTCTAGCAGTAACTAGAAGGAATTAAAATGGTTTCCAGACCACATTTGTGAAATTCTTAGTTTCCTGAGAGATTCTGCAGCAGCCACTGAAACTGCTGACCTAATGGCTATGTTTGTAGTTTGTGTTTTTGAATCACCTGGGCTGATTATCTCTGGTAGAGGGCAAGGCTAAAGAAGATTCTCTGTCTCCAGTACTCTAACAATGATATCCAGAGGCAGCTAAACATCACACTCTGGTCAACTGTGAAGACAAGTGTGAGATGACAAAAAGGTACTTCCAGCCCCCTCTCCCCTCCTGTATATTCTCATGCAATCACTCAGGGTTCATCTGACTTATTTTAGAGCTTTACAAAACAGATTATCTTTCTAGTGAAAGGAAATAAATGACAATTTTGGGGACCAATCGCTGTCATTTACTTCAGGCTCTTACTTTAGAGCCCTAAAAGCTCAGCTATAAAGCTCTACATATAATCTGATTCATCCCACCTGTGAACACCTAAGTACTGAGTGAGTCACCCGTCACTGCACAACTTCTAAGGCAGCTCATTAATACTGAGTGTAGCCCTGCTCACATCTGTCCCACGTGTTGCTGCTCCAAGCCCAGTAAATATCTGTGAGGACAGAGACAGTTTTCCCTTGCACACAGTAAGTTTTCTGGAAACCCATGTAAAAAGGTTAATTTGAGTAAATACCACTTAGTGCTGCTTTGTGTTACCTGTTTGCGATGTGCAGGCAGTCACTTTACGAGACTCATCATGTCACTGGACAGAAGCTTTTGGGAAGATGACAGCACAGGACAGGCTTTTTATATGTGCAAATATATTCAAATCAGTTAGCCTCTCTCCAGACTGCAGGAAGAAAACAGTTTCTCCTGTAACTGGGTTAAATGATTTTGTGAGGTGCTCTGCATTATGTAGGGAGCAGATAAGTGAGTCACTGGTGCCTCTGCAGGTGTGAATGGGTAGATAGAGCTGGGGAGGTGAGCTTTTCTCTGTAGAATCCCAGCTATTTTTTCTTTAAATTACATAAAAAAGTGAACCTTTACTTAGCTCTCCAGGGCTGAGACAGGAGTCTGCAACCCAGATTCTTATTTCTGTTCCTTGAGTGCCTACTCGTGTTCAGAAGAAACCATTCAGAATTATTCCTTTTTTAAAAGTGACTGTATTTAATGTGCATGCCTGAATCACAGAATCATAGAGTATCCTGAGTTGGAAGGGACCCACAAGGATTACCGAGTCCAAGTCCTGGCCCTGCACAAGACAACCCCAAGAGTCACACCCTGTGCCCGAGAGCATTGTCCAAGCATTTCCTGAGCTCCGTCAGGCTGGTGCTGTGAGGACCCCTTCGGGGAGCCTGTTCAGTGCCCAGCCACCCAATGGGGGAAGAACCTTTTCCTGATATCCAACTTAAACCTCCCCTGACACAGCTTCCGACCATTCCCTTGGGTCCTGTCACTGGTCACAGAGAGCAGAGATCAGTGCCTGCCCCTCCTCTTCCCCTCATGTGGAAGTTGTGACTGCAGTGAGGTCTCCCCTCAGCCTCCTCCAGGCTGAACAGACCAAGTGCCCTCAGACACTCCTTGTACAGCTTCCCCTCAAGACTCTTCACCATCCTGGTTGCCCTCCTCTGGATGCTCTCTAAGAGCTTTATATCTTTCTTATACTCTGGTGACCAAAATTTCACGCAGAGCTGGTGGTGAGGCTGCCCCATCCTGCTCTGTGTCCTTGTGGCTGCCGTGAACCCCCACAAGAAGCCCTGCAGGACACCTCTACCATGGAGTCCTTTCAGGTGGCTGTAAGGAAAGCAGTAAATAGGTTCATACTATTGATCTCTGTATATGAAATTGTACAAACTACTGCACTTCCTCTCATTCAGATTATTTTGGATTGCAGAACTGGCCATTTTTCCTAAAGAGAAAAGCATAATTTCCCTATCCTAAAAAAATGGTTTTTTTCAGGCATACTGTGAAAGGTGACTATTTACGATTCTCCCAAACAAAAAACACCATTTAATAAGGTACCCTCTGAATAACTGCATTGCATTTACACATCCTTAGGTGGGATGTAAAAGAGTAACTATATAGCTCACTTTTGAGGACATGCACAGTAATAATAATAATGGTAATTATAGTCAGCAATTGTGGTAGTAGTTGTGGGTGAAAATTATGTGCCATGAGAAAGCTCTAGTCTTCTTGCATCCAGGCTTGTTCATCTTTTATGTGTTCCACAACTTCCTTGCTGTCTTTTGGTGATAACAAAATCTTACTGCCTGAGTCAAACCTACTGGCTGTGTTCAGTGGTGTTGAAGCTGGGGCTCTCTTTTTTGGCACTGACTTATTTACCCTTTTCTAACAGCAGACTTAATTTCATTTTAATACAGAAAAATTAAGTTGTCTCTGCCATGAAGAAGAAGTGCTGGGAATACCAAAAGTAGCAAGGAATTGTGGTTTCATATTTTGCCTTTATTTTCCCACTTCACCATTGAGAATTCATTCACAGCCACCAGAAGAGAGATTTTGGCAAAGGGTAAGGCAAACAATAACTTTCCTTTACAGTTTTCCTTGTAATCTTCTAGCAGAGTTTCCCTTAATAAAAAATAAATTAAAAAAAAACAGAATAAAAAGTAAACAGTAAGGAGTTTCATTAATGTCAGCTATGCTGCACTGTGTGGCCATTTCCCTTCTATTTTTCACACACATTTGAATTATGCTCAAGAATATGAAAGCAACATAGTCAAGATTTCCTTAATGAGAAAAATGGCATTGGAACTATTGTAGCTGCATAAAAACTGAATTTATGGGTCACACATGAGCTGAAGATTTTTGTTGCTTGCTTGTTGTTGTTGGTTTTTTTGTTCTTTTTTTCTTTGGTTTGAATTTATGTGAGTGTGTTTCAGGCTGGATCCATTGAACAGAACTGAAACCTGTGGGGTTTGCTTTTTCCTGAAACTATTTTTACAGATAAGCTCTTTCTATTTATCTGTAGAGTTTTCTTTTCTTCCCTTGGCATTTCCTCTATCATCTAATAAAACCAGCTTACAAGGAGAAAGAAAACTGTTTTTTCCTGTCACAAAATAGATCAGATATATGAATTAATAGACGGTGCTGATAATATTTCCATTGAACAGGTTGAAATGGGATGCAGCATTATTTTTAAGTTGCAAGCACTCAGCTGTGAGCCACAAATTGAAATTTTTTTCTGTTTTTAAGGTGTTTTTAATTGAAACTGAAATGCAGCGTGGCAATACTCTGATTGCAGTTATTCTCTTAAGGTCCTACTGTAATCTTTGAGCTTCATTTTCTTTCGGGTCCTATGGAGCCTTGGGAAATACAGAGTTATTCACTTGTTGAGGGAAACAGGGAGGATGTTTAATATTTTGCTTTGTTTATACAGTGCCATTTGAAACATTTCAGGGCTCTGATTAAACTAGAGGAAATGACTTTATAACTAGAGTTTCTGAACGCAATATGTTCTGGGACATGTACTTGAGACTTTCTCTGCCTCCAACAATTTTGTAAATAACTTTAATATGCTTGTGAATGCCATAGCTGTGTATCAGCAATGTCTAGAGCATTGTCTGGGGGAAGGAAACGGAAGAGTGAGAACATCGTGTTCAAGCTCCTAACAAAAAATATGAATTTATCCTTTTAATGGATAGCTTTTGTTTCTTCAAAGTAAATAAACAGTAAAATAGAAATCTTCTCTTGTAAAACTCCTTTTTAGGTAGAAAACTCTGTTGATGCACAAATCTTGGCTCACTCGCTGAATCTTGTTTAAATGAAAACCATATCTGAAGTTCCTGAATTAATTCCACTCACACTGAAATGTTAGCACGCTTAGATTAAGACGTATTAAAAAACTCACAGTTCATTAAGAAGTTATTAATAGAATTGCCATAGCGGGTCATCTTGAAGAAACACATTGTATTATTTTTATCAGCAGAATGTGAGCATTTTAAAAATAACATTCAATCTGAAACAAAAGGCACTTGGAATAAGTATGATTAAAAATTTAATACAAAGATTGGCAAATTAATTAAGATGGGTGGGATAATTTTTCCTAGTGTTTCTCTCCTTGACAAAGAATTAATGACATTAATGCTGCTCAGGGGGACACAGTGTGGAATATCAGTGTCTCTCCCTCTTCCCAGGTGTAAACACCAGTACTGGCAGCAGATGTGCTGGCAGAGGGTCCCAGGGGCTCACAGATGGAGCTGGCCTGGCTCTTGGGATGCTGGAGGCACAGCCTCCTTGCTGCCAGGTGGGTGCCAAACCTTTGTTGGCCCTGCAGCGCTCCCAGGAGCTGCAGAACTGTCTGTGACAGCCTGAGCCAGTGCCTTCCTGGCAGCCAGAGAGGGGAGAGGGAAGGGAATGGAAAGAGAGAATGGGAACAGCCAAATGTAGCGAGGACGATGGGTTATAACCAAATCCTGATGGCACGCCATGGACTGCTTGTGCCAGCCTTTACTTGGAAGGGCTGAGGGAGTTGCTGCAGTTTCCTTCATCGGGATTTTGCTAGTTTTAAATGCCACTAAACTCTACTAAATGCTGCAATTCTCAGTTAGCCACCCTAGACAAACTGGTTTAGCAGCTGGAAACCAAGGACAGTTGTTTGAGTTCAAGTGATTTGGGAGCGAAAGGGGAACCATATGAGTGCAAATAATACCAAGAGACTGTCAAGCAGCAAAAGCACTGAATTGGATGCAGAGATAATCAGCAGGGCTTGAAGTCTAAGCAGTATCTGCCTATCTGATTTTCTCAGAGGCCTTTGAAACAGCTGGAACACTAAAGTCAGAAGAAAATTCGTTCAGAATTGTTTGGTTCTTCTTTTTCAAAGTTCTCCAAGCTTTCTGCTTGAATTAAGATCTATAAAACAACCTGAGTTTAAATTAAACTCTTCATGGAATATTGTATCAAAATATCTAATACGAATGAGGTTGGTATGCACAGGCCAGGGGTGTATTGCCTTGTGTTCAAAACAAAGCACAGAATTCAGGGATGCTTGGGTGGATGCTGTACAAATGACCAAAATTAAATCAGCCATCTGGGCATATTCCAAACATTTGGCATGATGAGCTGGTTACCGGCTACAACCAGAAAAAGAAAAGGGAGTCAGTCTATAATGAAATTAACATTTCAGTTTTGAAGTATAGTTGTTCCCATAGCAACCTCTGTAATGGACACATTTAATCCTAAAATTCAGCCCTGCACCTGAACTGACTCAAACAGTAAACAGGATGTCAGTGCTTGCAAACCATTTGAATAACTGTGAAAAGTTTATCCTTCCCCGTTGAGATGGAAGGGGTGCATGTACATAAACTGATGACAAAGAATATTGATTACCTTGATGCCCTATAAATTTTTTCAAGTTATTTATTTGGTTTCTTACACCTAAAAAAAGTAATAGCATAAATGATATTATAAGGAAAATAAAAGGCTGAAACAAAAATCTTTGGCAACAGCTTTTGCAAGCCCAAGGTTTGTGCACTAAATAGTGATTTAACATGCTTCTGTTTACCAGGCTTTTGAGCATGGAGTCACAAGATAACTGATCTGTCTCTGTTTTGAGCCCTGAGCCATGTCTGTTTTACTTAAGATTGGGTTTTGCCTTGTTTTAATCCTCTGTCTGCTTGTACCAGAATGGAAAAATGAGATGACACCCTGCCAGTATTTAGGACAAGTAAGAATAATACTATTTCTGGGGATGGTGTGTCTCATCGCAGGTTCATTATTCTTTCTAACTTCTGACTTAAAGCATATATCTGATAAGTTTTATATGCCATTAAACAAGTTATGAATTTCATTTTACAGAGTCTGAAACTTTGGGGTTTTTTTTTCATCCCGCAATGCTGTGGAAGGAGCAGAGGAGTTTTAAAATGTTGTGAATAAGTTATTTTATTTGCATTAGGTATGTCAGATCTCTTCTTTTTTTTAGATAATGCTGTTTATGCTTCAGATAACACAGAGGCAAGATGACTTAACCCTTAAATTTCCTGAAAAATATCTCCTGTCAAAGAGAGATCAACACATTGCAGAAGTTTAAGACCCTCCCTTTGGAGCTCACAGAGTGTGAAAGGAATTAAAATAATACAGGCATTGATTGACACTGCTTTTAAATTTGATAAATTAATCTTTTTTCCGTTCTGTGGACTGAGGCTATAAACATACCACATACCAGCGGGGTTCATCGAGGGAGGGCACTAACAGTTCATCTTGCTGCTTGATCACAATGTGAAACAAGAGCTACTCTGAAAAGCTGTGCTACCCTGACAGCTTGATCCCAGCTCAAGCCCATGCATCTAGTGCTGG
>VYZQ01054412.1:1904-13084 GCA_013400655.1 Mystacornis crossleyi | reverse complement strand
AGCTCCTTCCAGCCTCAAATTTAACACCTCAAACCCTTCTCTGCACAGATTCCCTGTTCCCTAAGAAGGGCAAGCAGAGGAAAAGTTTCTCCTTTCAACTACTCAGCTCCCTTTCTCTCCCCCCTTTCCCAAGGAGGCCTTTGGGCTGCTGCTGCCACTGCTCCTCCTGCCATGGCTGCTTTTAAACTCTTCCCTAGTGCCATGGGAAAGCAAGGCAAACATTAAGAGAGCACTGACGTATTCATCTTGTCAGGTGCCGTGTTGTGAACCCACACAGCACCAGAGGTGTCTGGCACTCAGCCTCCCAGGTTTGGCCTCTGCTATAATGAATGAATACTCATTAGCACACCAAAGAAATGAGACCTTCTCATCACATCATACTAAGACAGAAAGAGTCCCGTCCTAATGCTGTTTATGAACCACATTTCAGCTTCTTCACTTGGCATAAACAGCACCTTGTCTGTTTTCCCACCGTGCTGAGGCCTCTTCTGGAAGCACTGTGCTCCCTGAAATCAGCTGAACCCCTGCTCTTCCAGCTTGTTATTGCTAAGCTTCTAGCTTACACTCTGGGCTTTGATTTTCTAAATTTTTTTAATAAGAAAATGACTGATAGAGACTCGGGTCTTTGTTGGAAAAATCTGCCCACAACTTTGCTTCCAGCCTCATCTCAGAAAGAAGTCCTTGAATGAAAAAATTTAGGACTAAGCAAAGCTACAAAATTTGATATGCTCTCTCACAGCGCTCCCTTTTAAGCCTAAAAGTTCTGCCTAAATCAATTTCCCACACTGCCTTTTCTATTGCCTTGCTTAATTCTGATTATACTGGCAAATTATTGTACTTGTTCCTTCATGTTCCTCACCTTCCCAGATATGCATATTTTTCATATGATGTCCTGCATTTTTCATATGTTGTTCTACAGGATCTCCTGCAAATATTTCACTTGTATTCAGATTCACTGTATTTCCATAAGCAATTCCTACAAAAAAAAGATAAGCTCCCCTGTCCAAGTTCAGTGCAATTTCCACTGCAATTAAAAAACCTGTGAGCCAAATAAATGCATTATCTACTACAACCCAAAAGTAAGAACAGTTAACTTGGCAATGTAAATACCTTTAAATGTAAAAATCTGCTAACTTTTGAAAAATTAAATATTTTTCTGTAACCGCTTATTTCAAATGTGGAATTATATTTAACAATCCTCATCTTATAATGACTATCTGAAATGTAGGATATAAATTACACACAGGACTGAAAATCCGTAAGAAACCATGTAATTCATCATTCTTTTGTGGAAATAACAGAATGATCTGGCTTTCCTGCCTTAGTTGAAAGTTTATTGAATCAAGCACTGGCTACACTTGTCTCTACGGTTACCAGTGCACCACTTTATTTTGGAGTGACAGCTCTGTATACAACAATATATTGCAATAAAATGTCTCTGTCTTCCCAGAACACTTTTCTTTCTTACCTCTCTCCTAATGGTGCTGAAAACCTTCTTAAGACTGGATTCTACACACCATTTTATTTGTCAAATCTATGTGTCAGGAAGAGGTAGAGAGGTGGAACAAACCAGAGCACTTCTTCAGGCATGTGCTGTGCTCCATTAAGGTTTTGGAGGCATCATTTCATTAAAGGAGCTCTTCTGCAGCATTATCAGACACAAGATATTCCATCCACGCATTATAGGCCCTTTCCTTTTTCTTCCACAGTGAAGCTGGAGCATTTTCAGACCTGCTGGAGCTGTAATTGCTGCCAGCTGCTCTCTCAGCTGGGTGTGTGGGGTCGGTCACCAAGTGGCCTGGCCAAGCTCCCACCCTCACCTCAGACAAACTGGAGAACAGCAAGATGCCCATATTGCTCAGTCATTTCTTAACAACAATCTTCTTACTCCCGAGGCAACAATTTCACAGCTTTTCCTATCCACTTTGATGGACTAAACTCTGTGACTTTAACCCCTGCCACAGAGAGCTGTGAAGGTTCTGCACTGCCTGGGGGATGGGAACACCTGCCTGAACAGGTACCTGCTCCACACACGAGCCCTGGCACAGCAGCTGTGCATCAACATCAAAATTCCCGCAGAAGCACCCCTGACAGCTGCACTCTCAGCTCACTTAGGACACAAAATACATTACAGCAGAAAACATCACTTTCCTTAGGGAAATATTTCCTAAGCATCTCCCGACCAACTATATTCCCTCTGATGGTTTCATCAATCAGCAGCTTTTTTTTTTTTCTTTTTTCTTTGGTCATGAAATCTAAAAAAAGGGCTGTTAGCACTTCATGGGATATTTTAATTAAGAAGAATTGTGTATATATACATCATTTGTGTCCTCATGGGGTAGAGGCATTATTAAATCAATTTTGTTGTTGTTAAATTCCACTTAGGAAAAATAAGATATTGGATTTCCAAATTAATTATACAGGAAAGAGGTCTAGTCCCAAGTTTAATGGAGACTTCGGACTGCATACACTCAGGTGGCTTAATTTCCTTAATTCTATCCAAATACCAGCCTAAGCTAACAACAATGTAATTTGCAGACATTGGAAAACAAATATTTTACTGCACATTTAGGTGCTAAGTTTGTAAGACACCTGTAGTTTTACCACCCCAGTGAGCCAATCACTAACACCTGTCATGCACCTACCTCCTTGAAGCCAGGCTCCTTCTCCAATTTCATGTCTGAAATTCAACGGACAGAATTTTAGCTAAAATTCTTTCTTTCCTTTTCAAAGCTCCAGGCGCCTGGGAAGTTGTGACTCTCCTTAGCCACGTCCCAGGAGCTCTCCATTCTCTGTAGCATTCTTGAAATCATTCAGAGGATAAAGACAAGGAATCTTAATGCCACTGAAGATGTTTTGCAGATGTACCAGTAATCAACATCAGTGAGGTTCTTCCTTCCTCCTGCCAGGAGGAGTCACTTGCAGTAAATACAGAACACCAGGACCACTGCCCCTTGCCTGTGTAATTTGAAGCTGTGCAGAAGAAAGTGGTATTCAGGACCTTTTGGTCATCTTCCTCTTGCTTGTTTCTTCAGTAATGTCTAATAAACCTGCAAGGAGGGATACGAGGTCACACCTCGTATCCTCTGCATTTTATTAAAGGAGCCAACACTTAATATTCCAAGGAGAAGCTTTGGCTTCAGATCAAATAAAAGCTCTTCTGTCTTAAATGGTGCAATTTCTCAACTAAATGAACCTAACTGACTCCATACTCAAAGTGCCAGACCTGAGAGAACAGAGACAATCACCTTCACTTTCAGATACGGGGAGATCTACATATGCCAAAAACTGAGGAACAAGGAGCAGTTGGTTATAGCAAGTCATAGCAGATATTAATGGAACCAGGTAATAAATAATTCTGTCCTTGCTGCCAAAAGATTAAATAAATTGACTTCAAAAAATAATCAGCCTTTCTTTGTACTCAACAGTCTGGGGAAAGTATTCCAACTGACATGGAGCTATGCCTGATTTTGTGATATAATTGTAATTTCAATATGACCTACAGGTTTCATAGATTTTGCAAGTTATAGTAGCAGAAAAAGGAGAGAGGAAATCAAGAAGGTAAAGATAAGCTCTAGCAAGCAGTAAATGGATATGCTGATTCCCTAGCTTTCCATAAATTATTAGATCTAGTCTACTTAAGTGTCATATTTTAAGGACAGCTGAATAAAACAGTAATTTTTCAGACCTAAAATGTCATCACAGTGCTTAACAATGGATAAGCGACAAAAAGTCTACATTTTTTGTGCTATTTTGGTGCAATGTGTACTAATTCTTGCTCACTGCTGTAGATCACCTAGAGTAATTAATGATTGCCATTAGTTATGTTTGCAGACTCTGACAGGTAACACTGTTCAGTTGTGCTGTAAGGGGAAGGATTATTTCAACAGGTTAGCAAAAGTAAAGCTATGTCCCACACCAAATTCTTCAGTCTAGCAGAGCCTGCATATGCCAAACACTTTTGCAATATCTGAATTCAACTCGTGCATAAAAATATCAGTAAAAGCAATTAATCTGTGCCTGATGCTCACCGTTGTGTATACATGTATATAAAATACCTGTATTTCTAGGACAATGTGAGAAATAATGAAAACAGTACAAGCATGTTTCCACCCAGATTTCAGATAACACGTTTTTTAAATATACCACTCTTGCCAAAGGTATTCCTACAGCAGGCCATGTCCTCTGACACATTCAAAGTCTGGAAAATTGGAGGTGGGATGTTGGGGTAGAACAAACAGGGAGTGGGTGCCTGAAACAGAGCTATAGGGAAAGGAGGGAACAGGGTGTGGGATCCAAAGATCTGGGATAACACATTTCCCAAGCACTTGCTACAGCTGAGACACAAGCCTTGTTTGCTACCTTTTGCAGGCAACTAAACACAACTGAAGGTGACACACAGTAAACAGGTGCATGGGGTGGCTGTTCCGCACAGAAACACCAGCACGTTTTGGGGGAATCGGCCTTTTCCCCTACCCCCTGCATGCCGAGGCCACGCTCAGCACGTGCACGCAGCTTGTGTTTCCTTCACAGGCATTTGGCTCGAAGTGGGAAAAGCCCCGTCATTGAGTTCTGCTGGATTAGGAGTTCATTTACCATGTCTGCTTGGGAGAAGCATCAGTACTGTCAGGTGAGCGTTTATTCAGTGACAGGTGTAATTTATAAAACCACAAACCGGCTGTCCCAGCCAACAGAAGACTTGAAAACGCCGCTCCTCCATAGAAAACAGGATTTGCAAAACCTTGTTTGAATTCTGCTCTTTGTTGTCTTGTGTGATCTTACTGTAGTGCACATAGTAGCCCCCATAAATTATACCCTACCTACACTGTAGGACATATGTACCCCATATATCCTATAACCACCACAAAGCAAAGCCATTCTTTGTGGTGACACTGGGACCTAAACAAGGTATCACTGCACATTAAAATTGTATTAAACTAATTGAAAAATAGTTGAACATTGCTAACAAAACAAGAGAAATACTAAACATTAAAAGACAAGAGACTTTTCAGTGTTCCATAAAACCACGCCTTTCAGACAAATTAATTATTTGCATCATAAAAAAAATCCTAACAGTGAAAGAAAATATTCCAGAAGGAAGTGATGAGTAAAAAAGCTTCAGGTGATTTTTCATTACATTAAAAACAATTCCCATTCTCATAAAATATGCAGAAATTTACATCTTAAATAGTATATTTACCTCCAAAAATTACTTTCTTTTTAATCTTGCAAGAAATTAAACCTTAATTGGCTAGGAAAGTATTTGGAATATATCCAGAAATAAAAAAAAACTACAGCTATTCTCCTATAAGTGGCACAGCATCTGTCAGGAGTTTTCATATACCTTCAGGAAGATATCTCAAATTAAGCCAACACTGTACTTGCTTTCCATGAACAGAGTTAATATTCTGCAAACCCAAACTGGCTGCCTTGTTTATTTCATAGTTTCAATTTCTATTGCTGTACTTCACCCTGGCAAATAAATGGATGCATGAGGGGCTTCCCCTCTGAATAAATAATAAAATCTAACTTGTCAGATCTTCCTTTGCCTCGAATGAAAAACCTTTCATTCCTCTGTGACGCTGTTGAAGCTAAATCTTGTTGCAAGAGACTTAATGAGCAGCCTTGGAATAAAATCTAATGGTGTGTTTGAGCCACGTCACCACCTTGATGAACATCAGAATTACATCTGAGACCAGATGGGAGGAAAGGAAGATTCACTATACAAAATACATCTTCATTTAAGGAGTAAAGTATTACTCAGTGGCATTATACATTGTTAATAAACTTTCTTTATCTGAAACTATAATTTAATATTTATGTATCTAATTTACATGTGACAAAGTAGCATATTCTAAAATTAGAGTGTAACCAGCAAACTATTAACTACAATAAACAATACCAAAACACAACTGAAACATATTTTAAGGAAACAATAGATACATTTTGGACTGGGGAATGATTTCAATTGCAGATATTGTTTTAAATACAGCTGTCAATTACAACTTGAAAAAAATTTCTTCAAGCTCAGAGAGATTTTCTGCTTAGGGATTCCTGGGTATATACATAAAGACCAAGAGCACACCACCAAAAAGTCCTCTATTGGTTACTAGTAGGTACAGTAATAATTGTAAATGCTGAAATTGTGTGGGGGAAATAATTTTCAATATCCATGTCATATGATGCACTAGACAATATCCCCTTTGAGCAGAAACTAGAGAAAATATCGTGCCCTTTATTATCTCTGTGGTTTCTTACGTGTAATAGACAGCAAAAGAATTGCACTTACTGTAACATTACAGTGTTAGATTGCAGTTCACCTTTTAGAATATTAGTGGCCAGAATACTTATGATAGGTTGTGCCTTATGGAAAGATGAATAAAGATGTGCATTTAAAGTAAAAAAAACCCCAAAAAAATAAAAAAACAAGCAACCACTTACAGAACCAACAGTGAGGCTTAACATAACAAACATGCACTAACCCTACACTTATGCAAAACTAAGTTCTTCCAGGAAACTGTAACCAACTGTTGACCTTCCACAAAGGTAAAGGTTTTGTCCCTTGGTAATACGTTTGGACTTTGTAGTCGAATTCCAGTTTATTAGCTCATTGTCTGTATGTGTGCTGTTCCACTGTGGTATCCTTTAGCTGCCCTTGAGCTTCTGCAGAATCTGCAATCTTACAGTCACTTTTATTTAAGGTTTTATTGAGCCACAAAGTAAGTCCCCCTCAGTACTACAGAAATAGGCTTTCTTACTCATCCTCTTCAGGTTCCTGTGGTAAAATTGGTGTCTCCTCCTTTAAACAAGCACTAAAAAACCCAAGGATTGTGCTGTAAAGGTGATATTTGCTTTTCTCAGAAGCAATGTTATGACCTTCGTCCGGGTAGATCTGGCAGAGGAGAAAGGAAAAAAAAGTAAATAGTTTTTAAAGGTTTTTCAAATATTTAGGGCTCTAATTTTCTTACTCCGATCTTTAAAATGTTTTAGATGACAACAGGATGATAACGTTAATTTTATGGCATCAAGGAAAGCTAATAAAACCCAAAGTAAAACTCATTCTCTTGGAATTTGAACTTACATAAAACAACCACTGCAGTGGGATCTGCAGAAGTGAAAAAATTTATATTCTCAGCCATTGTGCTTACAACAGTTTACTTAGCTGGCATTCTCAATAGTGCCTAGGCATCCAAATCCCATTAACATCCATGAGGATTAATTACCTCATGCTTTTAGGGACCTCTCAATATCTCAGCTTTTAAGTGTTTGGCAAAAACCCTTTTACTGCATATTTTTAACTATCTTCCTATCTGCTCTAAAGCCCATTTTCTCTCTCTCCTAGGGTGGATGTGGGCATTTTTATCTTTTAAAACAAGTTCCACTGGGAATTTCTCCCAAGGGAGGCTGAGCAACCATGTGCAGGCTGAATGAAGAAATCCAGGCCACTAGACAAGAGACCTGGGAAGGCCTGAGGCAAAAAGCTTCAGCTGCCTCCTCAAACCCAGGTTATCTCAAGGTTGCATGAGAATGGCTCAGCAGGGCTCTTCTGGGAGAACCCTTCCATTCCTGCTTCTTCCTCTCTCCATAGGCCTTCACCTCCCCTCAGCTGAAACCAGAAAGGCAGAAGGGACATTTTCTATATTTGAAGTCCTTTCCCCTTCCTTAAGTGGCACCAATGCACTTCTTGCCTCCTCCTCCCTGATGTGAGCTCACACGCTCCAGTGGAAACTACCGGATTACCTAAAGCCCAGCAAGGACAAGGTTTGCAGTGTCCAACAAACGTCATGGGTATTTGGAGAAACTAATTCAATCAAAACCCTCTGCCAGCAGCATCCATGTGCTCCGGGTGGGTCCCATGCAGGTCCGTGCCTTGGCAGAGGCTCTGTCATGTTCTTTCAATAAATTTAAATGTTGTAAAGAAGGGGAAATTACTCTCATGTGACCCAATACCATTTTAGGTAAAAAGGGACCCAAAGTAGTGACAATCTCCATGTTACAAAGAGTGCCTATGGATTTCAGACCACTTTGTATAAAATTGTAGGACAAACAGGTGGGAAAAAGAAAGAGGAGAGAGAGGAGGAAGAGCCCAGGAGGACAACAAGATGATTCAGCTCCTGACATCCATACTAACAGGGAGGAAAATGGGACTAAACAGAGTTCTAACTGCAAATTGTGGTAATACCACTGTGATGTGGTAGAGAGGGTCCTTTGCAGTGAAGAAATAGCAACAGGAGGTTAAATGTTCAGCTATGTTTATAGGAAAAGTCACAGGTGCACATACCTGCATAGTGTAATTAGCCCCAGCTTTTATTAGACGCTTAATTAGTTCTGCTGAATGCTGGAAGTGAACTTTAGCTGCAAGAAAACATTTGATATTATTAGAAAGAGCTGCATTAATATGAAATACTTATTTGTTACACAACTTTGGCTGAAAATATTTCCAGGCTCTGTAATTACTGGATCTGAAGCTCACTATCTCTAAGGCCAGCCCCACCAGCAACAGTGTCACAGCAGAGGTTTTGGAGAAGGAGCTGGAAGCCCCAAGGGAAGCCACACTTTCCAGACACTTTGTGAGGACTACTCCGTTTACCTTCGATTTACACACACCGATAGCTTAGAGATGTGTAAAACCATTCTGTTTGAACACTGTGGCATTTTATAATTTGCTTGAAAGAAAGCACACTGCATTTTTTATTGTTTGCACAGGGTCATTACACCCCACACTTCTTTAGGTAATGGAATTTCTGGAACCTGGCAGTAACCTGAGCTCTGTGTGGCAAAACCACTATTACCATGTCCTAACCCTGCAGAGTTTAGGCTGCAGGTGGGCTGGGCAGTGTCACTGGATGTGATAGAGAGCAGCAGGCAATCAGACTCCCAGGCCAGAGCACCCTGCATTGCTCAGACAGCTATCAAAGTCCCAGTTCCCTCCAGCGCTCCGTTCAGAGGGGCAGAAATTGCTGCTGCCTGTTGCAATCAGCAAAGCCTGTGCCCCTCATGCCCGCTCAGTTGCCCAGTACATATTCATCCCCCTGCCCTGTGCTCTGGACAGGGTTTGCACCCCTCTGGTTGCACTTTGGATCCATAACATGGGTTTGGCAAGCCACACTGGGGTGACAGGCTGGTACCGTGCCAGCTGTGCACGACACTGTCACCTCAGCCCTCGCCGGTGCGAGGCACTTATCACTTCAGAATGAGGAGTAATTGTATTATCCCACATCCACCAGACAATACTGGGAAAGAAGCAGGCACGTCAGTCTGTACGGAGCAGCTGGTTGCATCACTGTAATTTGTGCCTGCATCAAAGTGCATTCTTTAGACTTATTTCACTTAAGAAAGTTCAGAAAAATACACTGCAGTTAAATCTGCAATTAAAAACTATCTCAATTGATGCATCTTATGATTCCATTTGAAGTGCTAGAACTTACCCTGCGTTAACTCATTCTCTGTCTTAATCTACTGCTGAAAGTATTGGTGCTATTAAAAGGTTCTGCGTAGCTTCAGCTTCAGAAGCTTTGGCACTACCTTGTAATTAATTAGATGAAAAGATTAACTTCCCATTTGGTGATGTACTTCAGCAGCTGTACTGATAAGTCTGCAGAATTTGTATGAATTTAAAACGACATTAAAAATGTATGTTGTTCTATTAATAATTCATGTAATACCTTTCACTAGCAAGATAGTGGTCCACAAGATTTAAACAAATTAGAACATACAGCACTAAAAGGTGCAAATCCTCAGCAAAGAAAAGCGTGACCAGTTCAGAGTTAGAAGTGACAGTTTAAACAAAAGAAAAAATCCTATCAGAGGGAAAAGGAAACTGCAAATGTACTTGGTAGGTGTGTGCCTCATCAGCCCTTGAACACCTGCCTGTTGGAAGCTCTGACTCCAAATTAGTTGCACCTGTAAATACTTACCATCAGCTGTCCCATGAACTATTAGCAAATCCACTTCTTTTAAACCATGAAGGTTGTGTAATACGCTGGATGCCTAGTGAACAAACACACACAAAGCTGTAAGTGAATTGCATTTTGAGAGCAAAATGGTCATTTTAAGTTACTTGTTTATGCTAAATTACCTGATACGTAATTTCCTCTTTTGATGGAATCCCAAGGTATCTTTCTGAAAAAGCTGATGCTGTAAAAACAGAAAAAACCCAAAACAACAAACCTTGTGAATTCCAAGTTATTTCTATTATAAAACTCATCGTTTCTGACCTAGAGTCAGAAGCTATTAAAGCCATGAAGTCAAGAGAGATGTTCATTTAGACACACAGAATGTACCATTTTGATGCACCATTTAAACCCACTTTTAAATGGTTAAAAAAAGAAACTAACCAATACCCAACCATCTCTCCTCACCAAAAAAAAAACCCCAACCAACAACAAAAAACCCCAAACCAAAACACAAGCTAAAACCCAAAGTCTAACAAACCATTAAAGGAATCTGGTCTGGTTTCCTGTGTATCACAGTTCATAGCCTGTGCCCAAAGCTTCACATACAGAAGCAAATAACCTCTCACTGAATGACAACGTGGTTGATATTGCAGGGAATTCACTGCTAACCTTAAAAGATTCATTCCTAACACAAGACTTGATTCGTGCTTGTACACCTAAAGGATTCTTAGGAAACGAGTTAAAATTAGGTAAATGACTGCAAAATCAGTGCTGTCAATAATACCGTGTCTGTTGTGGGTTTCGGTGAACTGTCCCAGTGTCAGCTTTACTTTCATAGAAAAAACAGACTGAGACAGTGAGGTGCAACCTCGTTAATATTGTTACATTACCTGCCCTTAGTTAAAATAAATAGTAGCTCCATGAATAAAAGGTATTTTTACCTTTTATAAACTATCACACATGTTTAGGGCAGGGCATACTCACCATATAACTTCATATCTGTGATTGGTGCCACCACAGCTCCACACTTGAAGAGTCGCTCGCTGGATTTGAGGATCATTGATGTAATGTAGCCACCGTACCCCTAACAATGGGATTGAGATTTTTGTTGATTTATTTCATTCTAGCAAGAATACAGCTAAAGGCCATTGTGCTAATCCAGTGGTATCATTTATACAGTTTAAGAGTGCCTAAAGATCTCATTGACCTGGTCATGATATATAATCTATGCGGTAAATAACAACAGTGTGTATGGCACATTTCTTCACCATCTCCAAATTCCAA
>VYZQ01054411.1:4588-29076 GCA_013400655.1 Mystacornis crossleyi | reverse complement strand
ATCTGAGTTTAAACTTTCAGTGAAATCATTAATCATTAATTTTGTCTTAAAAGCCTTGCTTTTCTCACTGCAGTAAGGCAGTGGATAGCTTGGATTCACAATGCCCAGCAGAAAACATCTACAAGTAACTGCAAGGTAGTAAAGCGTACATAGTCCATTTGGCTACCTGATAATCTGTGACTGAATTATGTAAGGAGGTATGGTCTCTTCAGTATGGGGATTATGGAGGTTTTTATCAGGGTTTTTTTTTCATTTAATAGAACACAAAAAGATTAAGGAAACTTAACCAAAATTCATTTACAAAATCACTTGCACCATCAAGTGAAAGGTGGTGTTTTTTCCAGATGATGCTTCTTGGTGAGAAAGACCCTGAAGTTGCCCTTTTTCAGTTAATTGCCTTTTTTTTTAATCCTTCCCAAACATGTGTCTTCATTTTAGCTGCCCAATCCTATTGCTAAACTTGGAGTGATATTTTGGTAGTATCAAGAATCCTGTTGTTTCTAGTTCAAGCTACCATAGCAGGTCTGTTAGTCTGAGCCTGGCAGGAGCAGCAGCATTGAGCTGAACAAATGAAGAGCATGGATGGAGTCAGTCTGTACTTCCCAGATGTGGCAGTATTTGGAATCACACCAGACACCAAGCCTTGACCTTCGCTATTGAGTCAGCTTTGTGGACAGTCTGTGCTTTACTGCAGGGAACAGCTTTGCTCTAGAAAACCTGAAGTATGAGCAGAGCCAAAAGCTCATGCTTTGTGTTCAAGCATTAACATTCCAAAATTTGGTAATGTCTATACTAAGTATCTTTCAGGTTATTTTTAGGCTACTCCCATGAAGATTGCAGCTCCAGAAAGGTACTGGACACCACCAGTAGCACACAAGAGAATTCAGTACTGTCCAACAAACATAAAGGTTCATAAAGGGAGACAATGGTTGCTGCCCATGTTCTTCATTTGTCACGTTCCCTTCTCTCAAGCTCCAGTGAATCCAAATGTCTGTGGGAGGCCTTATATAAGCACAAGGTAAAGAATTTCGATGGAACAATACACCACTTCAAGTCTGCAGTGAGTCATCTCATCTGTGCAGTATTTTTCAACATAAATGTGTGTTTTTTAAAAAAATATATATTCTAGGTTTGAGTCTAGAAGAATGCAAGAAAAGTATCGGTCTTGGCAGTGAGAGGAAAGTGGTTGCATCTTTCCATTTCTTGTTTCTGGAGAGGACATTACACAGATATGAAAATGCTCTTATCTAAAGAGGTCTTTTAGCAAAATGCAGTAGATAGAATTCCAAAGGGGAGCGATTGAAGTGAAACAATTATTTTTCATGTTACTGAGTTTTTCTTCACGTACTGCATCCTTGAAGATCTTTTGAAGTCCTGGTCTTGGTGGATAAGTTACTGACTGGAAACACTTAACTCCTACAGAGCATCCTTCTTTAAAGGCAAACTAACAGCGTCCGTGTTCTCCTAATTGAGTTTCCATCAGCAGAACATTCCTGCTTGGTTCAGCACTTCTGTTTCAGTTCTGATCCATATGGGAGCAAAGCCCTCAAACTTTTGCAGATACAGCTGTTACTGTCATACACACGTGTACTCCAGCTTTATTGTCATGCCCTTAAAATCTTGGACTTGGCCACGGAATGTTCTCAATCATGAATTTCAGATCTTCATTGTAAGTAGCAGGAAAGGACTCGTGCTTCTCAAAAACTGTTTCTTGAGGTAGTGCTTTGAAAGAACAGCTTGACTTTCTGGTAGTTGGGATCAACCCAAATCCCCTTCTCATAGGCTGGGAGATGCTTAGTGGGAAAGGCTTGTTTTCAGGATGATGGTCACAGGATGGATTTATCATGAATATTAGGATATGGTCATTCTTCATCACTCTCTTCATAGCTAAACTGAAGAACCTCTTAAATAAAGTTTGGGCTCCGTGGTTCATTCTTGCACTTTTTATTTCCTCCTCCTGTTGTTCCCCAGTGAAGTCACTTGAATATTCACTTTGCAGGCTTTGTAGTTGGTTAAGTCTTTGATTCACCATCAGCTTGAACTAAACACTGTGCCTTCACCACCAGGGTACAGAACCAGGATTCCTCTGCTTCCATCTGATTAGTGTGGGCTTCAGTTTTTGTCTTGCTTTTTCTGGAAATGCCTGTGCAGGATCTGTGGGTCGAACACCACCATCCACACACATACGGTCTGGCAGCTCAGCATTTGAGAGCCTGAGAGAGGGAAGTTATGGATAGTTAGCCAAAGTTAACTGAACTGCAGAGCTCTTCTGTACCATCTCTTGGTGCATCAAGAAAAAAAAAAAAAAGGAAAAAAAGGAAATAATTTGTTGGAGCCTGACTTAACTTAGTACTTTAGGAGTGTGAGGCGTGTCTTGTGCGGTGTATCGGCACTACCCTGGTTTATGAAGGTTGTAGAGACTGTTCGTCGTGTGTAATAATCTTCAGTTTACCCTGATCTTTATTCTTTGTCTTGAATTATTAAAACTGCAGTCAAACGTAACTTCTGGCAAAAAGCATCTTCTCCTGCTGTGCTGATTTCAGTTGATAACTCTGCAGGCCTTCCCCGTGTCTGTGTTCTGTGTCTGAGTGTTGCCTATCACTGTTCAGGACCATATCTGGTTTGTTATCTGTGTTAAAGTTCCCTGGTCCCATTCGTACTTTGTGGATATACAGGCAGTAAGGGAAGGGCAGTAATTCCTGTAGATATTCTTCAAGAAAAAAAGTTTGCATTTTGTCTGTGACCTTTAATCTGTAACAGTAAAACACTCAGCTGAATGTGGACTAAGGGCTTGGAAAACCTGTGGGACTTTGGGGAGGGGTTGCTTTTTTTTAAATTATCGGTAATACAGGATCATGAGATGGAGGGAATTGCTATGTAAACATACTAAACTTTTATGTAGATTAAAAAAACCCACATTTGTTGAAATAAGTTTTAAGTAAAGAAGTCAGTGTTACATAATGCAATTTGAAGAAAACCTCCTGTGTTTTTAGGGAAGAGGTTGGAGTGTTTGGCTTTTGTAAGGAACCTTGATCGGTGAAACTGAAAAACTTGTAACTTTTAATAGCTCAAGGCAATACATTCTTGTAATCTGCTTATGAAGCTCTTTTGTCTGGAAAGTAAAAAAAAAACCAAAAAAACAAACGAAAAACAAACTGTCCCCACAAAATCAAATAATCTCTCTATTCCTCCAGGAAGATAATACTGTTCTGCAAAGTCAAGCTGAGTTTGGATGTTCAAAAAACTTATTTCCTTCCTCCCTCCCTTGCTCAGTCTGTTTGAACAAGTACATTATGTTTTGAAATACATATAATTTCTCGTTGAATTTCTGAAAAAAAATTTGTCATCTCCAATAATTTTCAATGTGAGATTAAGACCTCTCATTGTACTTGGCACTGGCACGTGTTCCACCCTCAGCTGATGGGGATTTTTAGTTATGTGGTTGTTGCAAGATGCTTGAACAGATGATTTGTCACTTCAGCTTCCTTCTGTAGGATGCAATCCTCACCATTCTTTGCATACAAAGGTTTATACTGCTGTGTCTTGGGAATTTACTCCCCTTCCCCTTTATCTTGGTTTAGTTTAAGGCTGTTACTCAAATGCTTTGCAGCAAGCAAGTGAAACAGCAGTGATTCTGTTCGCCATTGTTCTACTGCACTGGAGACAGTGACACCTCTGTGCTACTTGGACTTCTTAAGAGATTTTATGGTGCTTTGTGCTCTGTGAATTTGTTTGGAATGGAAGGTGATGGAGTTAATTGCCTGTTGGTTGCAGCTGACAGAGAAGAGCCATTATGTTGTTTTCTATTTAATAACAAAATAAAACGAAGTAATTTCTCCTTTGACACAGTTCCCCACAAGATTAGGAAAGCTGCTTATCTTTTCTAAGTAGAAGTTTCTAGGTAAGATCTGGTAAGTGTTCAAACTGGTCAGAATCCCTTCAGGAAGGCACTTGCATGGACAGTGTGTTTGTTCTCTTGTCTTTGTTCCTGGGGTAGGCACACAGCTAAACATACTGATTTAAAAGTGTTTATGGTGGATTTTCATTTTCTCTGTAGTAATTTTGTGTTTTCTTTGGATAGGCTTGTTTTGTAAATGCGTTATGTCTGTTCTTGGTGTTAAGCAAGAAGGTACGACGCGTGCCAATGGGAATTTTCTGTCAGTTCAGTGAAGCTGTGAAACTTTGCAGTAATTATCCTCAGTTATGTCTGTGCTATTACCTGGCTTAACTCTCTACTGTCCCCAACCAAGGCACTTCTGAAACTAAGTAGTGGGCTCAGGGCAGACTATAATTTTCTTGACTTTTTTTTTTTTCCTTTGTTTTTTTCAAGGAAAAAATCAAATGTGTGGCAAAGAGAGCTACAAGAGGTTTAAGATATATACCAGATAATGGTGAGCTCTGGCTAAGAGGGAAAGAGATGCAAGTAATACAGTCAAGTTTTAACTAATCTGTCTTATTTCTGCTATTAAGACTGAATAATTTGGAGTGGTTGCACATGCTATTCACAAGCCGTCTATTAAAGGGTGCTGTGCAAGCAATGTCTGCAGGGAAGTGCTGGACAGTGAGTAAATGTTGAGAGCTTCTAGGTACTGTACTTATAACACCTCTTTCCAGAGGGACAGTATTGTGGAGTTTGATTCCTGCAGAGTTCAGACTAGACGTGACAGGTGTTGTCAACTACAGAGACACTCAGAGGTGTGAGCAGACAGATATTCCGTCAGGATTTCTGCAGGTGGCTTCATTCCCTCTTCCTGTGTTTGATTAACCACAGGCTCTCTGCCCAGAGGAGGCTCAGGGCTTCTCAATAATGTAGGCAAAGCTGGATTAGTCCATGAGAAATGATGGAGTGGGGCTCCCTACTGTCGAAGAGGGGAAACGGGTGTATTTTGGACAGGAACCTTAGGGGGACAGGCATGCCTTTTTTTTGGATAGGGACAGGTGAAAACAGTTGGGCAAAGCCCCGCCTTTTCCAGTGGAGTCACTGTCTGCCCACTGGCTGTTCCCCTCCTTGTCACCAGCTGAGTCTCTCAGCTGTCTGCTTCCTCGGCTGAGTGCCAGCTTTGCCACACTCCTGTGTAGTGTCACACCTGTGAGCTCGTTTTTACTTCAAGTCCCTTCTGAGCCTCTCCTTTCTAGGGTACAAGCCCTGTTGGATGAGGGAAGGATGGCCTTACTTTCTAACAGTGAAGAGGACTATCCTATTTTAAACCTCCACTGAACTGAATCCAGGTCACTGAGTACTCAGCTATGTTGTGATTGACTGACTCATGGCAAAGTGTATGCTTCAGGTTTTACAGCATTTTCAGATTTCTGTAGTCATTGCTTATATTTCAGCTCCCTGAGGAAGAGCTCTTTGCAGGATGTGACTCCTTCCCATCACTAGTAGTGCTTCCTCTGGAAAGAAGTTCCCAGTAAGAAGAAACTTCTCCTGTCATGACATCACAAAACTGTCCGTGGAATAAACAAAAAAAAGCTGTGTGCCCTGTGGCCAGGAAGGCAAATGGTGCCTTGGGGTGCATTAGAAAGAGCATTGCCAGCAGGTCAGAGAGTGATCCTGCCCCTCTGCTCAGCCCTGGTGAGGCACATCTGGAGTGCTGTGTCCAGTTCTGGGCTCCTTAGCACAGGAGAGACATGGAGCTCCTGGAGCAGCTCCAGCGGAGGGTGACAAAGATGATGAAGGGCTGGAGCATTTCTCTTCCAAGGAAAGGCTGAGGGAGCTGGGCCTGTTCAGCTTTGAGAAGAGACGACAGAGGGGACCTCGTCCGTGTCTGTCAGTGTCTGCAGGGAGGGGTCAGAGCATGGACCAGGCTCTGCTCTGCTGCCCAGCAATGGGACAAGAGGCCATGGGCACAAACTGAGGCCCAGATGTTCCACCTGAACATGAGGAAGGACTTCTTCACTGTGCAGTGACGGAGCACTGGAACAGATTTTCCAGAGATGGTGTGGAGTCTCCGTCACTGGAGATACTCCAGAAATGTCTGGATGCAATCCTGTGCCCTGTGCTCTGGAATGACCCTGCTTGAGCAGGGAGGCTGGACCAGATGACCCACTGTGGTTCCTTCCAAACTTAACCAGTCTGTGATTCTGCAATAAATCATAAATTTTGGTCTTGCGGCCATCTCACCATTTAAAGCCATGAGACTGTAACGGGAAAGCTCCTCTGGTGTTTAGTGGTTTCCCTGGAGCTCCATGTAGCACCTGGTAGAACTGGACTTGGCACTAGGCTTTCTTTGGCACCAGCACAGTGTGCTCTCATGGAACAGTCTTCACAGCCTGGCAGTGATAGCAAATGTTCCAAGAGCACACGCAGTAGGATTGCATGTGGGAATCTACTTTTACATGTTAAGCCCCAGAGTTACAAATTTCAGCATCAGTCCTACTGATTCAGGCCTCTTTCTCCTGGAGAAAGATAAAAAGCTGAAAATGACATCAGACACACTGCAAGTGAACACAATGTGATGAAACTGAAACCTTTGCTGTCTGAAAATCTTACGTGGTGACAGCCAAACAATCAGGAATGCAGCTAAGATACTTGAAGTTC
This sequence comes from Mystacornis crossleyi, assembly GCA_013400655.1. NCBI lineage: Eukaryota > Metazoa > Chordata > Aves > Passeriformes > Timaliidae > Mystacornis > Mystacornis crossleyi. The sequence continues at coordinate 22,535 of VYZQ01054411.1, read as the reverse complement.
AGTTTTGATCAAGTTCTTACTTACTGTATTACAAAATTTTAAAAGTTTCTATTTCTTATATGGCCCATCTCCTTAAACTAAGAATCTGAAGTTTTCACTGGAGTGCTTAGTGTCAGTGTACATATTTTTTAATATTTTTTTCCCAAACTTGTTGAGCTTTTCCTCTGACCTGCATAGGAAATAATTTAAAATAAATGCATTCATTTGGACAGCTTTTCTTCTGTAAATATATGGAACATGTGTGCTATTGACAATGCTTTTATATTGCTGATTTTACAGAGCTTGGGGGTTTGTCTGGGCTGGGGTTGGTTTGCTTTATGCCTTTTTGTGTTTTCTGAAGAGCCTAGAGCTGGCAGTGATCCCTTCAGAGCCTCTGGTGCTGCCCTGTCCCGGGGAGTAGGGGCTGCTGAGGGCTGAAGTGTATCTCTGCCGTGCCCCGTGAGAAACGCGAACGCTGCCTTCAGCCATGGACACAGCGGCCATCTGGGAGGGCTGTGGGGACCTCCAGGATTCTGGAATACTCTGAATTTTTTCTGTCTGAGTATATTTACTGAGAGTATTGAATTTGGGTGATGAGAACTGTGGGCTGCCCAGGCAGCTTGTGCACTCCCCATCGCTGGCAGCGTTCAGGGCCAGGCTGGATGGGGCTCTGGGCACCCTGGTGTGGTGGCAGGTGGCCCTGGCCGTGGCAAGGGGGGGAGCTGGGTGCTGTTTCAGGTCCAGCCCAGGCCATTCCCATTCCCTGCCTGTGGCAGGGGTGGGAGCTGGGTGCTGTTTCAGGTCCAGCCCAGGCCATTCCCGTTCCCTGCCCGTGGCAGGGGTGGGAGCTGGGTGCTGTTTCAGGCCCCTGCCGCCCCAGGCCGCTGCCGTTCCCGGTCCCGGTCCCGGTCCCGGGCAGCGCGGGCATGGCGGGGCCTCCCGCGGGGCCGCAGCGGCACCTGCCGGGCCGCGGCCGCCACTGCGGGCGGGATCCCGCGGTCCGTGAGGGGCCGAGCTCCGCGATTGTTCCTGCGGGAGCACCAGAGCCCTGCGAGCCCGTCAGGACCCGGGGAGCGGCGGTGTAAATAAACTTAGGCACTTGATGTTTCCCGCAGTGAACGCTCTGCCGGGCTGAAGGGCTCCGGGAGGCCCCTGGAAGATGTTTTTTTCTCTCACGGCACTTCGCGCCTGCAACAAGGGAAAGTAGTTTTACACTTTTAGTGGTGTGCTCGCGTGAATCAGAACAATTCCTTTCTTCACTCGGGCTGGAAATGAGGTGTAGATTTTACCAGGGAAAGCCTGAAGTGATTAGGGGCTATTTTAGGAGAGGTAGCTTCTTTTAGTTGTTTGTTCAAATGGCTGCAGTTCCTGTGGCAGATTCATGCTAATCTGCTTTGTGAATTTAAAACAGCCTGGGATGGTGTTCTTAGCAACTGGTCCTTTTCCTCTGAAATCCACTTTGTCACGGGTGCCATGGCTGTGGCAGGATGTACCAGCTCTCAGGAGGCATTCCTAGGAAAATCAGTGGGGCTTTTTGAGACTCAGGTGTGCCTGTGAACAAGAGAATTCAGGCTGGTTTATTAACAGATGTTTAAAAATAATCTGACATCTTGTGAATTTAGCCTTTCTGCCTTTAAGGTTGTGTATAAATGGGAGATTCAGGATAGCGATACACTTGAAATTTTCAGGAGCTTTTGTTGGAGGTTATTTTGGTTTGGTTTGGCTTAAATTTCTATGAAAATAGTAATTTTACTTATTTATATATTCACTTTTTATGTCTGCTAGTGATGTCTAGCAGGAAAGAAAAAGAATAGCTTATGAAATAATGAAATACGGTTTCAGTTGGATGCCTAGAGCAAGTTAACTACTAATTAGTGGGTGATGGGTTTCTTGCTTATTTGAAAGTGTGTACATGTGAAGAAGCAGCAGTGGATACAAGATGATCTGGCTTAGTTGAGGTCACAAAGGAGAAGTTCCACAGAGACACCTGAGTGAGAAATAAAATTGCCGATTTTTCTTTACTGCTAGTCTCCCTAGAAAATCAGATCATTTTGACCTCATGTGCCCAAGAATGCCAAAAATAGCATGTGTGGCAGTGCTTGTCAGGATCGAAGTATCAGCATCGTGATATCATGACAATGGAACACAAAGTTTGTGGCTTGAGCTTTTCTGCTGGGTTTGAACTTCAGTGCAAGTTCAAACCTGAGCTTGCTCAGGTCATTCCGGTACCCACCTGAAAACTGAGGCATTCAGGGCCTCCAGCATCCTCTTTTTTTGCTGCCTGCAGAAGAATGAAGAACAGATTAATCTTTATTGTGCTCACCTAGTTTGAGATTCAGTAGGCAGACCAAAGATTGCTTTAGCTAATTAGGCCCTCTAATTGGATTTAAAAAGTTATTAACCTTTTAAATAGGCTCTCCAGAGTGGCATGTCAGCATGTTCTGAGCTAACGTGTAGCCAGCTATTGGTTCCACTTGCAGGGCTGACAAGCAGAGGGCAGGCAGGCTTGAGTTGCTCCTTGGGGAAGGGAGGGCAGGGAAAACTCTGTGTCCCTGCTCTGCGGTGTCAGGGGTGCAGGAGAGGAAGGTGGTGCAGGTTCTCAGCATGCCCAAGTAGCTGCTGCCTTGTCTTCTCCATCACTTCCTGCTCATGGAACCAGCTGGGATTTTATCAGGAGGCTGAAAGAAGAAATAAAACACTCACAAAGAAAGTGGTGAGATGCTGTCTTGCCTCTGTGTTTGCCCCTCCTGTGGCATATTTTACATTTCTTCATCCCACAGACTGGAAGGGGTTCCCACTGAGATGCACATTACACAGTACTGAGAATGACAGGACAAATTGGAGGGGTGTGTGTGCATGTGAAAAGCTGCAAAATAGAATAGTATTATTTTCTGGGCATATTGGAAGGTATGATTAGTGTTTTAAAATACTTGGACCGGCTCTGTCGGTGACTTTTTAATTCTTGATGAATTTAAGTGGCCTTCAGTGTTTGTGCTTCTGTGCCACTGAGTCCCACGAGTGCAAGACCAAAATAGCACTCCATGAACATGTCAGAGATAACCTGAGATGTTTAGATATTGTGACTCATGGTCAAAGTTATAGAGATGGATGAATTTGTGTTGCTGTAGCATATCTACAAGAGCTTTCCTGCAGGCATTTCTCCGTACCCAGTGTGCTTTAGGACTTGTGAAATTTTCTTCTTCTCCCAGTGTGCAGTGTATGAGGTCATATGGGCAAGAAAGAAGATAGATGTATGTTTATGCAAAGTTGCCCTATGAAATAGAAGCCAACATACAGCAGAAAATCTCTTTGATACTCAGTTTTCATGTAACAAGGAGTTTAAACCCCCCCAACTCTCAAGACCCGTTGCATTTTTCTTTCTTGCCATCAAAATTACTTTTCCATGGCTTTTAAGTTACTCTGCAAGAGCTGGAAACCTGAGGCCAGCACTGAGCCATTTTTGTTCACGCTAAAGAGCTGCCATTTGATGGATTTAATTAACACGGCAGCTGCTCCGTGCTTGCTGCTCCCCTTCCTGCTGTCAGGAGCAGAGCTGATGCTCTACCTGCTCCAGAGAGCTCAGCCTGACTGTCCCAGCCGTGTCACACCGTGCCTTGCTGGCAGCACATCACAGGGCTGCCAGCCTGGTGACGATGGACTTCTCTCACTGCTCAAAGCTCCGGGGCTGACAGCAGTCCCCAGCTGCCAGCCTGCTCTCCAGCACAGAACAGAAGGAAGTATGTCATGCTTCTGGTGCTGAGCTTTTTCCATGGTTCCACTTCCAAATGCTTTGCTGAGAAGCATCAGGAACTTTCTTCAGCTGCACATCGTACTCACCGTGAAATATTCCGAGAGAAGCTTTGCCAAAAGTCAAGGATGGAGTTAATGCATGCAGTAGTAACACTCGGTGATAATGCTCGGTTCTTTTATCTTTGTTCTTTTTATGCAAATTTTCTGGGTTCCACTTCGAGTGAGAAACCTGTAGCTGTGGAGTTGCAGGCTGAGGTATGGAATTTTTCTTAATGGAGTACCTACAGTGGTGGAAGACGTAAAATAAAAAGGGCAATTTTCTTAATATAAACTCAAAACCCCCAGTACTTTGCCTGCCCATAAATTATTTCCAGCTATATTGGTGCCTTGTTGCAGAAAATTGGCTTTTTGCCATTGTAGTTCTTGTTGTTGCAGTTGCTAAACTCTTTCTAGAACACACTGGGAGATTTCTGAACTGATTAGTTTTCCTATATGTTAAAACTAACATAGTGCAGTGCTATCCCCCCTCTCACATGTAAGGCTTGTAAGTCTTCTGTGCAGTTAATTCAGCAGAGTTTATGCTGTAAGGGAAACGTTCACTGGGAATATGTAGTTGTGACCTGTACAGTCTGAAATGACGCACACTTGGAAAAAATCTTAATGTGATACATTGTCATGAGGGCTTATATAAGCATGAAAAATAGATTGCTGCCCTATTCCTCCTCTGAAAGATTGATTATATGCTTCTTGGAAATGTGGTTTCAATTTTGGAGAAATCGTGGTTTATGAGCAGGTACCCCAGAGCAAACCCAGCCCTGCAGCAACTGGACCTGACACTCAGTTGAGGCAGGGAGGGACACAAGACTTGGGGATGTGTAGTCTCATCATCACCTTCTGGTTTGTTTTAGAATATGTTCCTGAAACCCCAGCCGAGAGAAAAGTTCTGCTGTTAGCGTACTAAAATCAGTCATGGTAAAAGTGAATAATGATCTTGAACACCTTTTAATTTTAAAAGACAGAGTGGAGAAAGATGTATCCTCCCCAGTGTACAGAAAGAAAGTCGAGCAGAAATAAAAGAAGGGTAAGGTTGGGCCCTATGTTTGAGGACTGTATTTCTATTTGAGGTGCTGAGTCTTCCTTCTAGAACCACTGATGCCTTTACCTGGGCTTAGAATTAAAAGCCAAACACGGTTAGAGGGGAAAAAGGGATTTTACCTCGGTATTTATTTAAAGATCCTTAGGTGCATCCCATCCAGGCAGGGTGCACCCCGCAGAATGCACACGCCGAGGAATGCACACACACGACAAATCGTGTGTACAGTCATAGACCTTGCACATTGGCATATCTATCACAGATTCCCCAGCGAGAGGCTCAAGAGAAGCCCCGTCCTGAGGAACCATCCCCACCCTGCATGGGCCTGTCTTGGTTTACAGAGTGTGTTCTGGAGAGGACCTTGGTGTCTGGGGCTTTCTGACCCCCAACTGCGAGGCTTCCAAGATGTTTCGTCTCTTGGCTTAAGGAACTTTGGGTCTCAGCGAGTTATCAGACTTGGGGAATTACAAGTATGTGGACTAAAAGCACTAAGGATACATAAAAGCTGTATAAAAAGAGTATACGAAAGGGTGTATGTAAGAGGGATATATAAAAGCAAAAAATCATCATGGCATCACCACAGGCTTCTAGTGAAGCTTGTGAATGCTCCTTTCCCACTCAGGAAAACTGAAATTATGTTTAAAAAAAAAAAGTCTTGATTATGTGCTATCAAGTCCGTCTTCATCAGCTCCTCCTGTAGATCAGACAGAACAGTTGCTGTCTAATCTGGGATTGGCACAAATGTGTGTGTATGAATAGACATATATGTATGCATGTGTTTATGCGTTTATTACGATTTTTCCTCCACAAAGGAGAAAATGGAATATGCTGTGTGTTCAGAAAAAAGGCAAAACCCTTCATTCACACTCATGTTTTAACAAGTTCTGGATGTCTGCAGGCTGCCACTCAAGCAGATTTGTTTGCACGGGCTTGGTAGTTCCACCTTGAAAGCTGATAATCAATATTTCAGTTCAAAGCTACTCAGACCTCTGCAAACATGCAACCTTAAAATAACCTTAAAGTTATTTTTGTTTGTTTTGACTTCTGAAAAATTAGTACTTTTAAAAACCACTTTCAAAAGTAATGAACCATATAAAGAGCATAAAAGAAACTGAAAAAATCTATAAAGGTCATAGGTGAAAGGCAAGTGCCCAGGTTTTAGAGTGCTGTATGGAGTCAACACACTCCAGAATGTTAGTTACCCAGGGTATCTGATACGTTCACATCACAAGTCTTGCATAATATTGTCACTTTATAAAGAAAATGTTACTTATGATTTAGTTGAAAGCAGAATAAGACTCATTTTAGGGTAACTGTAAAGTCAAAGTCAATTAAAATTCAGCTTTATTATGCTGATATTAAAACTATTGGAGAGAGTGCACCATAGGGAATTATTCACCTATTAGTCAGTTCTGTGCTAAATGGAACTTCAGAAAAGCTATTTTTGGGGGGTAAATGCTAAAGAGAAAGTGAACTTAAGCTGTCATTTTCAACGTCTAATTTGTACCTTTTTTGCTTTCTGTTAAAGCCTTTGTGTTCTAAGTGAACTGTAAGATTCCAGAGGTCAGAAGTGTTTTGTCTGTGGCTTTTTGCATGGCTACCATGGATTACTGTTTGCACAAACAGCAGCAGCCACTTGGATACCAATGCAAAACAGCCTTGCTCAAACGACCATTTAGTGGCAACTCGTCCTAGGATGCAGCTTTTAGTCCTTATTTAGTTGTACTACTCCTGAAGGAAGGAGCAGGGAAGAGGTTTTCTGTCATCTCTCATGTCAGACTGAGCTGCTTTCCAGTCCTCTCAGTCCTGTTTCGGATTGCACAGAATATTGTGAGTTGGAAGGGACCCACAACGATCAATCGTCAAGTCCAGCTCTTACGTGTATGGCCTGGGCAGGGATCAAAACCACAACTTTGGTGTTACTGACACCCTGCTCTGCCCAGCTGAGCTACTCTCAGGGTCTTGTAGTAAATCAAACCACTCTGCAAGCTCCTCTCGGGAGCAGGTGGAATAAAGAAGTCCATAATAGACAACTCCCACCCCGTGATCCTTGGGAAGTTGAGAGGAAACAGAATTGAATCAAGAGTTGCTGGCATGGTACTGGTGGTTCTGCAGAAAGCAGAGAGGCTCACAGGAGATGCTTTCACACAGTGGATGCTTCCTTGCAAAAAGCCTTCAGCACTGTGCTGCACAATTGCTGGTAGCAGTAGTACAATCATAGTAATAGTAATTGCAATTAATTAAGTAATTAATAGTAAGGCCCGTTGACCCACCAGGACTGACGAGTAAGGAAGATGGGCCTTAGCAATCTTTAGCCCTGATAGTTTTTGGTCCCAAGTGCTCCTTGTAAACTAATAGTAGTAATATTGATAAAAGTTGTTGTTACCATTTTGCTTTACAAGCCAGTGCTGAATGTACTCCTTTAAATCCCTCCTCCAGTCCTCAGAACTAAATGCCCTGCTTGGTTTGGAAGTGGAGGAAACATGCAGTTTTTGAATCCTAGTTTTGGAAATCCTGTTCTTTCTATAATCGTGGAAGGCAGAGAGCAACATTTACGCATGTGTAAAACATGACTTTATTTTCCTTTCTCTGGTGCAGTCCCAACTGCTTTTTCTAAAATCCTTCCAGCACTTTGAGGAAAAGTTTTAAGTGGCAGAATAATTCAAGCACAAGGTAAAAAGTGTTTGTAAAAGGAGTACCAAAACTAGGAAAATGTGTAACAGCAGCAATATGAAACTATGGATATATTGCTGCTGTGTTTTCTATAGCTGGTAGTCTGATCACTATTACTTGTTAGTTGTACAAGATTATATTTCTCACTGTAAAAAAAGATCATTAGAAAATAAATGCTATTAGTTTGCTATCAGAAGTGAATGATGCACTGAGGTTTTTAACTCTCATTGCTGCAAAATAATTTTGGGGCCCAGTCATATCCCACTTTTTTTTTTGTTTGTTTGTTTTTTGTTTTTTGTTTTGGGTTTGTTTAATTTGTTTTGGTGTTTTTACAGCTATCTCCTAAGTATAAAATTTTACATGATCAGCTTGTTTTTGTTTGGCTTAGGCATTTAAGTATTGTGAAAAAGATGGACAAGGATGGTGAAGAATGAGTACTAATGATTTCTACAGCTATGTCTATGCCATTCACATTTTCTTTTGAATTTAAGGTGAGCTTTCAGAAGAGACCACTACTTCAGTAAACACCTTAGCATCACTGACATTGGGGGGCAACACTAAATTTCCTTAAACTTTGAAAATACAAATATTTTGTAGGAGATTAAGAAGTGTTTAAGCAATAGGATGTATGAAAACTATCTGCTCTTCCTTTAAAAACAAGAATGTGATCTATAAATGCTTTCATAAATTTGTTCCTCTGGAACAATGTGGGTGTGCTGTTTTATGGTGTTGATGTGAATGTACCCATCGTCTAACAATAATGGAGTGAAGAGGAGCTGTGGCTGTACTGTTTTAAATATTGATTTTTTTTTTTTTTAGCTGTTCACTTGGGCATCTGAAAGTCAGACTTGAAATGTGCTTTTAAATATTGACTTTTCAGAGCCTCAGTCAATCGTTTAAAGACATTGAGGAATTTTATCACATAGGTTTGGGAAACACTGTACCCTTAATATGTCTACAATATTATGTTTTACTACTAGTTCAAAAATCCAATAATCCTATTCCTTAAAAAAGAGTTTGGGGGGGGGTTTTGTTTGTTTGTTTGTTTGGGGTTTTTTTTTTGCCCCCCAGAAGACTGAGGAGACATCAGGAAAAATGGAGCAGTTTTAATAGAGGAAAACTTACTCTCTGATAAATATATTTTCTTGCTCATCTAATATGAAGCAAGTGCTCATTAGCAGTGTAAGCAGCCAGTTTTTGTTCTCATATGCTCCAGGTAAAGTATCTTATGGGGTTTTTTTTTGTTAATAGAAGATGGCACTGGGCATTTCTTGATCCTACAGAACAAAACATTTGCCTGTTCAACAAACTGAGACCTCAGAATATACCTGCATGATTTCTGGGAAGTTAAAACTACTTTGCAGCATTTGCAGTGAATCAGTGAACCCGATCATGATATTAAAATAGCCCAACTTGGTTAAGTTTCTGCTATAAGCAAACATTTAATAATGTTTTTATTACATCATCTTAAGGCTTAAGATTGTATAATATATAGCCACAGTTGTTTAATTGTTGTTCTCCCACCAACAGCTTCATAAAGCGTCACATGCTTTGGTTCAGTTTCCAGAGAAAGACTCCTCTTCCTAAATTTGTTACGTGCTGATGAGATTATCTGATCTAACTTCTTCAGTTTTGCCCTCCAGCTGAGGTCTTTGCTCTATGAGGGACTTTTCCTCTTGTTGAGGTGGAGATAAATGAGCCCTATAAATCCAGGAGGGCTTTAGCCCTGCTGTAGCCCTGGAAAGAAATGCCTGCTGGCTCTGTAAGCCCCAAGGCTGCAGGTTGGAAGCTGGGAGCAAACAGTAGAGCAAAAATCATGGTGTGCTTGCCTGAGTTACCCCCAGGACAGCATTTAGGACAGGTTATGGGGCTGGAAGAGCTTTTGACTCTGGCCAATAGAGCCCTTTTAATGTTGTTACCTGAGGGGTCTGAGCTATCCTGCCTGCCTTACCCTGCAGTGTGGATTTTTGTGGCAGGGCCTCTGACACATCCTGGGATCCCCGCAGAAGGGCTGGGATGGGAAGCCTCCCTGCATCTTCTGTGGCTGTTCTCTCCCCATTTCTGCAAGAGCAGGTGCACCTGTGCTCAGTTTTCCGTGCAATCTGCTGACCCTCCATCAACGAGTGAAAACCATTCCCTGCAAAGTGCTTGGGTAGGGGAGGAACAGAAAATAGTTAAATTGAGAAACTTCTGTGCCAGCTGTGCTTTGCAGTGCCTCTCAGTAGAAAGCATTTTTTTGTCTTTCTCCTGTCTAAACTAAGGCTGAAATTTAATTTGAATGTCTTCTGGTCATGCAATACCCTGGGAATGAATCTTATAAAACAGCCTCTATCAGGCCTGTACAAATTGTAGACCTGCTTAGTTTGAATAAGCTTTAACTTTGTTATGTTAGTACAGAATAATTAGCAGAAAACCAAAATGCAATTTTGTCTAAAAGAATGGCGGTTCTGGGGTTTTACCTCACCTATAGCCTTGCAAGGCTTTTAGTGTCCTGTCAAGCAATCTGTCAGAGCAGGAATGTTGAGTGCATTCATTTTTTACTTCAGTTCTTTTCTTACAGGAGCTCAAGTGACTCCACTGAAACTCTGGCATTTATCACAGACAAAATTAGGTCAGAAGAGAGCACAGAGGTACTGAACTGAAAAGAGAGAAATTCATCTTTAGAAGAAAAAAGAAAGTCTCAAACTGCAAACTTGGGTTTCATTTGGCATCTCCACATAAGGTAAGACTTTTCCTAAGGGGTTTTCCAGGAAAGGTAATGGTATCTTTGATATAAATATACTATTACGTTTTGTAGGAAGAATATTCATAATTTTTTTGTTGAGCTATATAACTTAAAGCAACTGAAGAACAGTATTTTTCCTAAAAGTAAACAAAAGCAGCCTAGGGAAGACTCTGTCCAGTCTGGTCTCATGATTAGTGTCCAGTCATGGAAGCTGCTGAGCATGTTTAGGTAGCAGCAAGAGTGGTGGGATTTATTTGTCATCATGATTTGCAGGACCCCACTACTTGTATTCTGGTTACTGCCAGTTTGGTGATAAAGCTGATAGATAAAATCTGATTGTACGTATGACTGACTGGTGGTGTGACATTATCTGATGTGAAAAATTGCAGCTTTCCAATTTGCATTTAAGGAAACAAATATTAGCATCTTTTCTATAGAACATGTTCCTTGATTGCCTATGCTGTTACAGTGTAGATAAGGTCTGAATTTTTTGCTGTGCCTGATGGAATATGTAAATCCAGAAATATCACACTCCTAGGAAATAGCCTCTTGAAGAAGATGGCTCTAGTTTTACCTAAATATCTTTCAGAACACATTGGTGCATTTGCCACTTGCTCTTCAACTCATGAAAATCTGGTATTACCCAGCTATTTTTTTCTACAGAGATTCTTCTTATCTAAAAGCTTTTGCAAGCAATTAATTCTCGTGTGAATCCACTATATAAAGCCATAACAGTATTGCCCCTGTGAATAAACTGAGTGAGAATGGGTAACTCTGAATTTATCAGTTACCAATGATACAAACCCCCCAGTAATTACTGAAAACTTTCTTACAACCAACCTACAACTCTTTGCAAGAGGGGAATCATGTGGTTCACACTGTACAGCACTACATCATTTAATAGTCCTGGTGAATCAGTCTTTTGCATGAGAGGGTATGTGAGGAAGAAGATTGGAAAGGGCAGGCAGGATACACAGGAGATGGTTTCTGACAATTTGTCTAGTGGTAATAATCTATTACTTATGTACTGTGTACCAGTTAAAATAAAATTATTTAAATCCGGCATGAACAAAGTCAGGAAAACATATGTGGTTCCAGATGTTTTGTGGTTTGTATCAAATCAAGGTTATGAAGAGAGCTCACATAGTCCAAGTGAAAATAGAATAGAAGAAAATTTGACATTTGGACCTTAATAATGATTCCTCATAGTTGGGGTTAAGTATAGTGGTGTTTGGAAAACCACCTAGACCTCTTTGGAATGCAAGATAGATACTAGTTAAAAAAAAAGGAAATCTACTGGAATGAAGATCTTGTTTTCCCTTATCTCCTAACAAAACTGTGTGGGAGTGTACTGCTGCTAAGCAAATTGTATTTGACAAAAGCAGTAGGTGTTTGTTTAAGAGCATCTCTTATCACGAAGTCATTTCTAATAATAGCTTAACTTTTGATACTTCTGATATTACAAATACTTTTAATAAATATTTTATAACCAATTGTCAAATCCTTGTGTAAAAGCATTTACTGTATTTGCAGCCATATCATGGGGTATAAGACACTAACTTTTTTAGCTAATTTATTTTAAGAATTAGTATTCTCATTTAGCACATCTCATAGTAAAGTCAGACTCTGAAAGGTAAGGACAGACTTTTTATAAGGTTGGTAAATCAAAGTTAGTCTGTCAAGATCCTACTGTTATTGCGAGAACATTTAATTAACCAGCTTCTAAAGAATTACCACATCTGCATACGGGAAGAATAAATCATTAAGGTAGAAAGCACAAGACCTTCTTAATGTCCTTGTAAATAACATGGAAAATCTGAAGATTTGCCTGGAAGCTGTTGTAAAAGAAAAATCTAGTTTAATGTCATGACCTGATTCTGTTCCTCTTGGTAACCTTGCTATAAGGTTTTAAGTCAGATGGAGCCTATCTGAGACTCTAATAGAAAGCAGAATGGATAATGAAGTGTTTTAAATGAAATGCAGAGAAATATTGGTAACTCTCGGTTTGGGGTTGGGATTTTATTTTTCTTGTTGGGGTTTTTGGCCTTTCAAGTATGGTAAATGATTTTAGAGCAAAAGTATGTATATCAAAGTGTGTTTGTTTTCATACGCTGTCACTTAAATTTAAAAAAGAAAAGCCTGTGTTTTTGTGCATTGGCATACATATGTATGAGTGTACACCCACATTACATTTCATTGAAATGGAAGATAATGATTGTTTTCTTAAGGATAACAGATTGCATTTTAACACAAGCTTTAAGAACGTTATGATGTTTTTCTTCTATTCCTACCCCAAATGGATGCAGCTATTATTTTCTTCAGATTTAATGAAAAGAAATACATTAAACCACCTTTTCTTCATTTTAAGTATCAGCCTTGTTAGGTACCACAGCTTAAAAATAGAACTGAGAAAATTAAGCTGTGTATTTCGCTAAGCAATAGTACATTTTCAAAGAAGATGATAATGGGGAATTACAGTAGCTCAAACTACTTTCTCTGATACCAAATGCTAGAGCATTTCTCTTTGAAATGCTCCCAAAGCTGCAGTTGCTCAGGGGCTATAAGGGGCAATCATTTGAGACAAGGACAAGTCAAATGTCTCTTTTGAAGTGCCAAATTGTATTTTTTCAAGCAGTATTCTCAAAATGGAAGATAGAAGTTCAGAGTCTTTCGCAAGAGAGCTTCAGTGCAATGTGCACTTTGGAGGAAAGTCACTGTGGGTTAAGTTTGAGTGATAAGGACTTTTGCTGTACTAAATGAAAGAGCAGGACTTCAAAGTTCAGTGTTTGCCTTGCAACAATTGCCAGTTTCTGATGTCCACACTCTGAAGTGAGGTTGATCTTTGCTCTCAAAATTACTCATTTTGTCTCAGAGGTTGAAATTGTCAGCGAGAAGCCAGACCCCCCCTCAAGCTGAATTCTGGCTTTCATTTCCGCAGACTGCTTCCAGGTAGGAATTGTCAGGATGCCTGCACAGCTCTGCCTTGTACGAATGGAGCTGATGGAATATTTTCTAGTTAAAGAAACCTGATTTGATTCATAAGAAATGAGCACCCTGAGCACCCTGTGGATGAGTGGAAAAGCAGAAGAGCGAAAGGTTGGGCTGTCAAGTAGCAAGTAACACCATTGTGAAAACTCCTACCAGGAAGCTGAGGTTCAGGTTGAGGTTTCTGTCGTGCCTGCATGGGTGGAGGGGCTCCCCAGCCACCAGCTGTCCAGGCAGAGTCTCCTTGCGCTGTTTATTCGAAGTGGCATAGCTCCAGCAGAGCCAGAGGTACTTTCTCCAAAATAACTGGTGATCAGGTTACAGCTTTGGGATCTTGGAGATGAGAGTTCAAAACCCCTTTTTGAGTCACTGAGACGAATTCACTTCTGGTACAGCTTGAACGCAATGTTTCCCTGTCATGTAAAATCCCACTCTGAGCAAATCAGATGTGTGAGTCTGTCTCAGAAGGCCAGATGAGCCCTGAGAGCCAGGGTGTTCTGAATCTGGAGCCGTAATTGTGAATAAAATTTGAAACCCCTTGATTTCTGTCCTGATGAGACTTTTGTTAACTGTTGACCTTCCAAAGGATATCTCCGTTATTTTGCAGGGCAGTCTGTAATAACACCACATGGGTGTGGCTGACAGGGTGAAACGGGCATGTGACCATATGACCCTCTCTTACCTCCCTCTGAGCTCTTGCAGAATGCTTGCCAAATGCCAGGCATTGCTGCCATCACCTGCAAGGAGTGAATCAGGGCTGTGGAGCAAGTCAGACTCTCTGTGACATCCCAGCTTTACCCTGAAAGGTGTGGAGGTAATGAGGGAACTGGAAAAGGAGGGAAGTGCAAAAGAAGGCAAAGAAGTACAAGTAATTTAAATATTATCCTACGTACAGTGAATTAAAAATTCCTGTCTTAAATGAGGTTGGTCCCCACTAAGTGAGCTACGAATTGGCTGGCTAAATAGAGAATGATTGCATGACAGTGGGCTTCTGTGAACTGATTCTTATTTCAGTGAATGGGACCCACTGTCCTCCAACAGATCAGTCTGTTGTGAGACATCCATGTGACTTTAGCCTTGTTCTCTTGTCTCCTTCACTGCCTCCTCCTTGCTTTATTCCCTCACTGTCCTCTCCAGGCCTCTTATCAAATTGCTGCCGCCTGCTCCTTGCCTCCTTGCCTGTCCTCCCTGTGCTACTTCTGTTAAGGGCCACCAAGTTGATCAGAGACATGCAGCACCTTTCCTGTGAAGAAATGCTGAGTGAATTGGGGTTGTTCAACCTGTGAAGGCTCTGAGGTGATCTAATTTCAGCCTTCTGGTACCTGAAGGGAGCCTATAGAAAGGATGGGGACTCTTTACAAGAGTATGTAGTGACCCCACAGGGAGGAATGGCTTCAAACTGACAGAGTAGGTTTAGATCAAAAAGAAGGAAATAATTCTTTGCTATGTAAGTGGTGAGGCACTGGAACAGGTTGTCCAGGGGACTAGGGGATGCCCCATCCCTGGAAGTGTTCAAGGCCAGGTTGGATGGGTCTCTGAGCCTGGGGTTCTGGTCTAATGAAAGATGTCCTTCTCCCTGGCAGGGGTGTTGAAACAAGATGAGCTTTAAGGTCCCTTCCCACCCAAACTATGAAATCAGACTAAACAAGATTTGCCCAGGTGTGTGTTTAGGCATGCTTCAGAAGGGGAGCCAGTGATGCAACAAAATTAAATGAAATTACTGCATTTTAAGTTTCAGAGAATTTATAGATCAGTTGGGCTTGCTGTCTTGCTAAGGCAGGCCTCTTTGGAAAATTACCTCTAAATATTTTTAAATGTCAAAATATACGGCGAGATGAAAACATATTTCTTGCACTCAGATAAGCGTGTATTCCTGAACACATTGGAAAAACCCTTGGCACAGTAAATGCAGTTCTCTGACATATGAGAATAAAGGCAGCAGTGTTAGCTGCACGTGCAGTGCGTGTGTGATTGCAGGACTGTAGCCAGCCCAAGGTCACTGGGACCCCAGAGCCCAGTGTTCCATCCTTAGCAGTTGCCTGCACTGGCTGCTGAAGGAAGAAAGTGTAACATATCATTAAACAGTAAAACTTCCCAGGAATATTTTCCTAATCTTCAACAATTTGTAGTTCAGGAACTTTATGAACCAAGGGTGGTGACTCTGCAGTGAAAAACCGAATAGCTACACAATGAGTATTTGTAATGAGGGGGTGAACACTCATTTAGCAAATGTTATATGAGCACATAAAGAAACTCTGTTCAGTCTGTATATACAAATGAGATGGGGAATTAATTTCCCCATTTCCTGCCTTATGAATGTTTTACGTAAGAATGTTTATACTATTTTTAGTGAAGTTCTGAAAACAAGGGCGAAGTCCCATGGTAATAAGCGATTTGATAGGGAAAATCAGAGTGATAATTAAAAAAAAAAACAACGTTAAGAAATGTTCTGGCTATTGTGAACAGTGTTTCTTATTCCCGTTGCAACTCTAGTGTTTAAAGGTGAGCAAATTCTTTTAAATCTTGGGGCCTGGCTATTCATATATAGATGAATTGGTTTAACATTACTAGGACATTTAATCCATCATGTAAGCCAATAATACAGAAGTGAGGATGACTAATTATTTCATTTATGCGATTTCATTGTAGGCACTGATACACATCTCTGGAGAATATTTTCAGGCAGCCTGAATAGCTGTTTCATGCAAAATTTCCTCATACACTGTCTCTAAGAATCTTCTGATGAATAGATATCTATTTTTAGTTCATTACTTTTCAAGCTTTTATGTAAAAATATTCAACACAGAACTATTTCTTTGTTGTTACTATTGTTATGCAGAGTTGCAATAAAAAGTAATAAGTGAAGATTAAGTTTGGGTTTTTTTGGAGAGCAGGATGTAGAAAATGCATGTAATTTAATTCCTGATGCAAGTCTTTCTGTATATTGCAGTGAGGGATCACTTTTGTGATCCAGTTTTAGACCGTGGTCCTTAAAATTCAACCGTAAAAGATCATAGTAAGAATACTCTGGGAATCTGGTGCTTTCAGCTCTGAGCAAACACTTGGAAAATCTGTTCAGGAAATCTTTTTTAGAGATGCCTGGAAATCTTTCCAACTTAGCCTATCTAGAATCTCGATGTTATCTAGCAGGAAAAAGATTTGTTCCAGGTCTCACTTCAATGGTGACTATTTATATATTAGTCTAAAAAGTAGAAGTAATATTGGAGTTTAAATGAGTTTAAATTATCATTCCTTCCTGCACAGGAATGGCAAAAGGTCCTCCTGCCAGCAATCCTTCCAGTTCCACCAGTTTCATCTCCCAGTTGCACACTAGTGTGGGATGGAAAACGCTTCTGGTGGGAAGGGTGTTCACTTGGATTGTAAGAATGCATTGTAAGATGTGCATGTGTCTGGAATCCAGTTGTTTCAATCCCTAAGAAAATGGTCTAAACATGACCATTTTCATGAAAGAAAGATGCTGCTGGCTTCCACTTGTCTGAGTGGCACAGGTAGAGATTCAAGTGTCAGTGAAGGCTTATTCCTGAATCAGCCTTTCAAAATCGTGTGTGCCTAAATTTTAGTTCTTGATTTTTTTTTTTCCCTTTAGGTACCTAAATTGTCAGTAGATTTGGCCTTCAGTCTGCTATGATAACTCTTGTTCATGACAAAGTCCTTCTCCTCACACTTCGAAGTTGTTCTGTGAACTTGTGTAGATGTGACCAATTTATGTTAAATTTGTGTGATTAATTTCCGTATTACCAGAACCTCTTGTGGCTGGTTTATTTGTGACTATTAAGTTTCTGTCAGTGAAGAATTTTAGACTAATACAGGAAAACCATAACACTTAGAGACCTGCGAGGTGATGTGGATGGGCTGAGGCTGTAGCGTCCCCATTGCCAGGGTTGTTTGCCAATCTCCTATCTTCTCTAATTGGACCATAACAACCCTGGTCATTTATCATTGGGCATTGCAACATCAGTCTCTGGCCTTTTGCTGAACTCTGAAGAATTGTGACTTTTCTTTGAACTCTCAGCTTTTAGTTCCACTGACCCTATGGCCCATTTATAACTGCTGTGCCATTTATCACTCTTGGGCTTAGAAATATGGTTGGGGGGAAGGACTCAAGTGCAATCATTCACACCTATGGTCTCTCTGTATCTGGACTTCACAGTTTCTGTGTAGTGTAACTGATAGGGAGAGATTAGTTACAAAACTGTAATTTCATTGAAGGATTGTGATAATACCCTACCATAAACTGTATATGATGCTCAAGAGGTTTGACATCATTGGGGTTCTGAGATTAAGTTACAGCATCTACTATTAATCTCTGTCAGTGTCTGTTTTAGAACAGGGTTTTTGTGCAACCCCAGTGTAAAATATAGGATATTTTCTGAGGGGATTTGCTGTTGCATTAATCGTCTCAGAGTCCTGTTAATAGTTAAACTATAGCATGACATAAAACAGATTTGGTACAAAAAGACAGAAATATTTATTTTTCCATGCTACAGAGGAATGCTCTGTACTGACTGTTAACAAGGTCTTGGGATATCAGTTCGAATCAGAACTTCTTTGGCATTTTAACTGTTTTGTGTTCTAAAAAAAAAAAAAGCAAGCAGCATATAAAACTCAGAAAGAGTTACTGGCGAGCCTGAAGTATCATTCCTGGAAAGAAGTCAGTGTATATTTTACAAGCAAAACAAACTGACTCCTTTTTATTCTTTTACATTACTCTTTCCCTCTAT
>VYZQ01054399.1:0-24043 GCA_013400655.1 Mystacornis crossleyi | reverse complement strand
CTCCTTTTTGTTAATGGGACAGTTTAGCCTATTTAAAGGCACTCAGTCATCGTTCAGGGTTTGTTTTGTTTTTATTTTCTGCACCATGTGTGGTTCTTCTCGGAGCCGAAGTGATCACGGAGTGGTTTGCACCCCATCACTGTCGGGAGCAGTGTGTGCTGCTGCGGTGGTGTTTTTTTGGGGACAGGCTATCACTCAGTTTGGCAGGAATAATCAGCGCTCAGTGCTGCTTGTGTGAGAGGCTTCAGCAGTTGTGCTGCCAGTTCAGTTTCCAGCAAAACCAGCCTGAGCTGAGCTTTTCCACACCATAGTCCACTTCGGGTTTTCTGCTAAAAAAGTGGATTTTTGTAGCTTTGCAGTGTGAACTGCATGGAAGTACACGTTAGCAGGTGATAGAAGACTCACTCAGGATTAGAAATTAGATTTATTGATTCCTCAGTGGGTTTAAAACCAGTAACAATGTAACATAGTATGCACTTAATTAAAAAAAATATTGTTTGTTGTTAATATAAAGTTCATGGTACTATAATTTTTTCAGACCCATTCCATATTTATTTTAATGTCTTCATTGAATGTTTATTTAAAAATCTATTTTAGTAATAGGAAGTTAAATATTTTGCCAAATCTTCCGAATAATCAGATTTAATGATTTACTCAGGAACTCTGTATATTATTATATAAATATACACGTGGTATATAGGGATTTTTTGGGGGAAAGGGATGTTTGCAAAATATTTACACAAAGCTGACTATGTACTAGGTTACCAAAGCTGTTTAACTGATTATTTGTTGGCGTGGAAGGTTTAATTTGTTCATTAGTCTCCGTTGTGTGGCTTGGACAATCAGAGTGTGGCTGTTCAGGGTGAGAATTAAGTAATTCAAGGTGTGTTCTTAGGGCATTTAGGAATATTTTAATGCTTTGACAGCTGTCTTACTGTTACACAGTCTCTTACCTTGTCCTAATAATTAAGGTTCTTGAGTATCGGGGTATCAACGAACGGCTTTGGAGAGCAGTTCTTGGGTAAAAAGTGAATTAAGCTGGGGATACCAGCAAACTCTGAAGGACAAAAATGAAGATGTTTATGCCATGTAGTGCTCGGTGTAGAATTTGACATTTTTTTGTGGGTGACAGTAGAACTGTTCTGATCTATATCTGTACTAAAACCGTTCCAAATGCACTTGTGTAGTTCTGGATCCGTGGATGTTTCTAGAGCAGATGTTGTCTCAGTCGTGCCATCCTTAACTCTCCTGAAGCCTGGAAATTTGTAGCTAAAATTTGCCCAGGCCTCACTGTAATCCACTGAGTAAAGTTTAAAAGCAGAAGTAGATAGAAATCAGATTCTTCGTACAGCAAGATTTCGTTTTTTCCCTAAAGAAAGGAAATTCCACTTAAAAGATTATTTTCAGCCTTAGCCTAAAAATCAGGTACCAGAGTAAATTTCAGTGTGTTTTCTCTGTGTGCACTTGCAATTTATTTGCACAAACTAATTCAAAAAGGTTCAACCTGCATTTGTGAAACTGATTGTGCTCCACAGCTTAAAAGTGGAGTTTGCAGTATTTCAGTTCGGGGGTAATTTGGGGGTTTAATTACCCAAATTAAAACTAATTTCCCATTGCTGTGCTGACAGGAAACCAGAATTTGAAAGTCCAAATCTGGATTTTTTTTTTCTGTTTACAGAAGCCTTGAGGGTTCTGCAGGGTTTTGTAGTGCTGAATATTTAGGGTATAATTGATTCTTATTGTACTGCTCATGTGTTAATTAATATTGTGAAGGAACGTGATCTTAATTAGTTCATAGTCAATGTGCCTTTAACAGTCTCATTCTCCCAAAGTGGTAAAAAGCTTTGTAGTCACTTCTGGTTGCAGTTTCAGTTTAAAAATGCATTTTAAAGGGTTACATTTAAAAAAATGCATTTTAAAGCGGGCGCGTTGGACTGTGATCAGCATACACTGTTAATTATGTTAATTGCACACAAAAGCTCATCCAGTTTGGGGCTCTTTAAGGAGCACTGTGGCTCTGGAATGTCCCCCTGGATCATGTGCCCGGGTCAGATGCTCCTTGTCATGCCCTACAAATGCTCGTGTTTCACTTCGCCTCGCTCTGTTTTCTTCACCGAAACTCCAGGTCTTCAGACAAAAATGATTTTTATTTTTTAGTGCCCATTCCTTTTCTGCAGGTGGTTATGGACAGCCATGGACAGCATCAGACCTAGAATGACTTTTGTCTTTAATTCTCATCTCAGAATGCTCTGTTTCTATTGTTTTAATACAAATCCTATTGCATTTTAGGGAATGAAAACCACTTTATTTTGTAAAGTCACACCTGGAGTTGCAGCAGCTCTGTCAGTCACAATGTTATTTTCACTGCCTCGTGTTTAATTTGGCAACAAAGTTCTAATTCTGCAAGTCTTGCACTGAATTTTTGGTGTGAATAAGTACAAATGTAATGCTTGTGGCTTTGGGGGCTATTTGTATCCACATTTTACTGACTTCAGGGGAAGCTGAATTGAGGTTTTGGGTCACACTTAAACCAAAGAAGTGGTTTTGGTTTGGAGTAAGTTTTTAATTTTGAAGCAAAAAAAACCCCAAACCCTTTCCCTCCCCATTTTGAGAAGAAATCAGGTAAAATTTAGTTCATTCCTTTCTTTTCCACTTCCACCTCCTATCCTCCCACTCAGTCTTCTTGAGATTTAATTGTTTGGGGTTTTGATTTATACTTTTGAAGTTTTTGGGGTGAGCTGGAGGTGGCAGAGTTGTAGCCAGTCCTGCTGGCAGGGATACTGGATTGCTCCAGTTTAACTAAATGGGATACTCAGGTGTCCCATTTTAGGTCAGGATTGTTACCAGGGTGCTTTTTGATAAGTTGTAGTGAATCTTTAATGCTTTAAAATCCCGAATTGACAGTCCAGTACAACAGAGACTTAAGAATTGCAATTATTTCTGTGTTCTATATAAATAACTGGGGTTTTAGGGTGATTCAACCTTATTAATTCCCAGGAGGGAGGCCGGCAGCAGGGGAGGAACTCTTTATTTTCTTTTTTCTGGTTATAGGTTTTGTATCTCTGCTTTTCTGTACCACAGGGTCCCTCTGACACTTAAGTTGCTCTGATGATATTTATATAAACCAGAACTCAGAAATTGGTATTAATTTATTTTCATTAGGTTATTTCAGTTCGTGATGCTTGTCTTGCTGCGGCCTTTCAGGAGTGGGTGACATTTAGTTCCCAAACTGCTGCTGCTGGATTTTATTCTTTCCAAACTGAGTGTTTTTCTTTGCTGCTGGCATTCACCACCCCTACCAAGGTTTTTGTCTGTAGCTGGGGGTGTGAAATTTGGAAATGATTTGCCTTACAGTCGGAACTGCCGCTCCAGTTCGCGCGAAGTCTCTTACGGTTATTCCTGGCACCTTTTCTCCTGGAAGGAAATGAAGGATTTAAAGTGGGGATTGTGTGAGTGAGAGGCTTTGCTGAGGTGTTTCCCTCTGCAGAGAAGTGTGGGGATTCCCCAGGTTGTTGTGGAAAGCTCCGTGGCTTTCCTGTGTGCTTTTCCAGAGGAGACCACGAGCACAACCTCCCTTGGGACTGTGTTTGATCTGCAGCCCAGGCCACCCCTCTTTGTTTGGGGATGAAAAGGAGGAAAAGGGAGCTTCAAGAAGGAAGGAGCCTGCAGGGAGTCCTAATTCCAGTGGAGAGGATCACTCTTCTTTTGGCTTCCATGGTCAGGAGGGCTTGAGGGAGCAGGAATCTTCTCTTGAATCAAGATCCCCTCCTTTTTCCCCATCTGCTGCTGGTGGGTGCTGTCAGGGTGCAGGTTTGGGGCAGAGTTGGCTTCTTGCTGCCCTGCTCTGGTGGCCAGCCTTCCTCCCGGGTGTGTTTAAATCGTGTGGCCTCGAGTTCTGTCCCAGCTTGAGGGACCAGGAGGGGGCTTGGGGCCAGCTGGGGCCGTGGTTGTCCCTTTGGGATCGGGATCACCTCCTCTCCTGGCTGCTGGCAGGGAAGGGGGGGAGGCAGGATTTCAGCTCAGCTTGTCTAAACTGGGGAAGTGACAAAGGGCAAGGAGGACTGAGCACAAAATGGGTTTGGTTGTGGTTCAAATCTGTTCTTCCTCCAGCGGCAGAATCCGGCGTGGCTCCCTGGGATAGTCACACAAACACAATTTACTGAGTCACCATTAAATTATAGCTCTGAGTCTGCAGGAAGCTGGGTTTTGTTTTGTTTAAATACTGTAAAAAAATATGCAACAAACAGGCCTTAAGCCTATATTTTTTTTTTAACTCTGTTTTTACCTGCTCTGGAAGCTGGGTATTGGATTTTTTTTTATTTGGAATTCTCTGGGAGCTGCAGTTTTGACAAATGCTGCATGGTGGCACAACCCAAAGCAGTGGGGTTTGGGGATTTTGTTCTTTTTATTTTTATTACTGTGGTGGAGTCTGTGATAGCTGCAGAACTAAGTGTTAAATACTTTATGGCCACAGTCTGCTACAGATTTATTTATTTTTCCTCATGGAGTCGTTAAAGTGGAAGAACTTTGAGTTATTGATTATTCAGTGTTTGTAGATTGAGCAGGAGCAGGGAACGCTTCACACCAGTCAATATGAGGGCAGTTGACTGTGGAATATATATTTTAATTATTATTTTTGAATAACTGGGCTGCTGAAGAGCTGAACGTGGTCCTGCTTTCATTGAAGCCACAGCTTTTAAGAGATTTCTGTCTTGATCTGGCTTTGCTGCTTTACCTCGAGTTCAGGAGCTCTTGAAACACAAAGCTCAGTAGTTCACCTTGAACGTTGGTATCAGGAAACTCCAGAGGGATGAGTTCCCAGCCTCTTTTATCAGGATTCTTGGAATTAGCCAGGATAATTTTGCTTTCTCTCAAAGCTGGGGAATGTACCTGCTGCAGGAACTGGGGCTGAACTGGTGGGTTCCTGGGAATTTTGCACCTTGGTTTCTCCTGTTCTGCTTCGAGGGAAATAGAGCCTTAAACCATGCTGAGACCTTGATTTATTCCAATTTATCCATGTCGGTCACCAGCACTTTTTTTTTGGTTTGTAGCACTTGAGATGTCTGATTTTTATGAGTTTTTTTTTGGTAGATAACTGCTTTGTAATTTTCTAAAATAAAACAATAACTTTGCCAATCAGATCTCTCAGTTATATAGAATGGAAAGTCCTTATTTTTCTTCATTAGCAATACTGCAATCAAAGGTGCAAAATAATGTGTTTAATGTATGTGTCTGTGCTGTTAGAGATTGAAAATATATTTGGTTAGGAGCAACTTTTAAACAACTTGAGGAACTGGAGCTAAAAATCCTCTTTGCTTGTTGCCAAATAAGCTTTAAGAAGGCAAATATTTGCATATAGTGCATTAAAAAAAAGCTGGTTAGAGAGAATAAATCAGAGTAAAAATCATTGCCAGACAAAGATTGCTTTATGTTTTTTACAGAATAAAACAACTTCTTTATGCACAGTAGTAACTTAATGAGCATAGTTTTTTTCACAGAATTAGGCTATTTCCAATATATAGATGGGAAAGGTAAGTTTCCTTTTATTTTTTATGACAGATACAGAGATGAATAGTGTCTATATTTTAATATTACTGTCTGGTGTCTGAAGTGTATCATTTACATGAGTGTTGGTCAAACTCATTTCCTTAAAATACCCCATTTTACACTGCTAGTGAAATATTACTGAGGGAGATTTTGGTGGGGCCCAACAGAAATGTGTGGAATTATAACTTAGCTTAAAAAAGTAAGTTGTTGATTATGCAAGATTTTAATCACTAATCAATTTAGGCTTATTTAAGTATTTCTGTAAAACTGTGGATGTTTGAACGCTGCAAAAATCTTACTTCTACCTCTTGTGTAACATCCTTAAAATTCTCCTTCACAGATGTACTCTGATGCCACAGGGTGTTGGTGCACCTTAACTTGGGAATTTAATCTGCTTTTCCTTTTATTTTTTTTATTGTGGAACACCAGGATGCCTTGTTATGTCCACCTGTGTTGAACTGATCAGGTTTGTGTTACCTGTGTGAGAGCCTCAGAAATAGGAGAATTCTGTAATAAATCATGGCCAGTGTGATTTTTTCTGGTATTTTTTTATGTGTGTGGTTTGATTCCTTTTATTTAAATAATCACCTGTGTTGTATGGACGTCCCTAATAAATAGTGACAGCTTGTTTAGATCAACTCACGTTATTTTCCAGCTGCTGAATTTGTTTGGTAATTCTGCCTTGAGAAGACCCTGTTACGTGTTCATGATAAATTAAAACCCTTCGTGTTTTTTGTGACTGGTTTTATTGCTTTAATTCTGTGGAAGAAGGGGAAGGTTTGGGTGGCAGTTGTTGAACTTGGGGCTGAGGGCTCTCTTGGATCACACAGAAAATTCAGATTTACCCTGAGTAGGTGAGAATAAAGGGCAGAGCTTAGCGAGGACTTTATGGGGCGTTACTGGGGGAATTGGAGTGAATTTGGCACTTTTCTCAAGATAAATTGACAGGAGTCCCAGATCTGGTGTTGCTGGCAGAGCTCAGAAGCACAAATCAAGAATTGCTCAGGTAATCCCAGAATTTGGCTGGTTTGTCATGTGATGTTTCAAAACTCACAGGAGAGGAATGTTCCTCGCTTTAGAGTTTAAAATTTAAAAGCATTTTTTCTGGTGACAAGCAGAAAAGAGTCGATACAATTGTTTTTCATTACTGGACAAGTTATCCAAAGAACCAGGGACATTTTTATAATTTAAAGATGTAATTTTGAGGCGTTCCCATCTTCAGCTGACCCGTACACATCAAATAACCCAAATCATCCCTCCTGAGCAGGTTTCTGTTGTTGCCATTTGCACACGTGCTTCATAAATTATTTTTGGAGACACTGAAAGAAGCCTAATTTTTTTTTTCCCCCTCCTTTTCCAGAGAGAAGGGGATTTCCAGAGCAGATCATGAGAGAAACATCCCTTGCCTGACAGGCATCTCTGCTTTTATTTGACTGCAGCTCGGTTGCTTTGATACTTGTTCCAAAACACCTGTAATGGAATGGTTGCAACTCTTTTTAGTGGGGCTGTGCTGGCAGCTTGCCAGTGGAGATACTCTGGAAAATATTTGTAGGGAACCGTGTTCTTCCCAAATCAGCCTGGTAACATTCGGTCTTTTATGTTGATTTTTTAAGTAATATTAATCAAAAACAATTTAAATCCACATTTGTGTGATGGGCTGGCCTTTGTGGAGCCATGAAATTCAGTTGTGCTCTTCTGACTGGAATAATAGTGTCATATAACAATTAAAAAACTGTGACTCCCTCCACTTACAGAGGAGACTTTTGATTTGGAGCTGAGGAATCAGGGTGCTTAGAAATATATTCAATTCCAGAGTGTTGGGTTGCAAAAGATGCACAGCCTCAGTAAGCAGGGAATTCAAATAAATTTAAGAAAAGCAAATTAGTTTTTGCTGCTGCTTGGGGTACAGGATTCCCGGATCCTTGTGCCTTGGGTAGGTCATGACTGAAGGAGCTGTGGGGAGGTTCTGACTTACAGAAAGAATTTATGATGACACAGAGCTTTAACTTTGCTGAGAAACTGTTGGCTTGAGAGATGTCAACAGATTTCGGGGCTCCGAGAAGTCACTTGGTTATGTCACAGACTGGTTTGGGTTGGAAGGGACCTTAAAGCCCATCCAGTGCCACCCTCTGCCATGGGCAGGGACAATTCCCACTATCCCAGGGTGCTCCAAGCCCTGGCCAGCCTGGCCTGGAATAATCTCTCATCAATAATTTGAAGAGACAGTGTCCTCTGGTGAGTTTTGAATCTCACTTAGGCACTGTTGCATTCACACTTCTTCAGCTCACCCTCTTCTCGAAATTTAAAGCTTTCTACCTCTCAGGAACTGTTCTGATCTCCCATCCTGCTGTGCTACAGAGCTCTTGGATTACGGGGTTCCCTCAGCTCTTTGTGGGTTTGAGGGTGACTTGTTCTTCAAGCAAATAGGGAAGAACTCAAGGTCTGCTTGAGTTTAATTGATATAATTGTACCACTGTGACCCTGGAAGCTCGAGGATTGCCCCCAGAGCAGGAAGGACTGTAATCACTTGGATTTGAAAAATAGGATGGGTGAAGATGTATCAGAAGTTTAAACAAGAATGAGTGGGTTTAGAGGACTGGCTGAATTGGTTGGGTACTGGTTTATTGTTTCTGAAACCCATAAATCCATTTTCAACAAACATCTGACCTGTTGGCATGGAGATTTTAATGGAGAAGGTGTTTGTGTTATCCTGGTAGGTCCCTGGCACAGCAAAGCCTACAGGCAATTCCAATAAAACTCAATGTCCAGAAGAACAAAGAGCTCTTTGAGAGGGGTTAAACAGAGGAAGTCACAGCTGTTAATGGGGGAAATGAAATCTGTCTGGCTCGTGTCAGGGTTTTTCATCAGGATACCCGAATGAATGGCGTCACCAGGAAGAAACAGGGAGGGAGGCGTGTCTGAATTCACTCCGGGCGTTTACTCAGCCTTCACAAACCCTTCACCGAGTCATTACTCCCTCTGCTTGCAGATCGTGGAGTCCCAGAATGGTTTGGGTGGGAAGGGACCTTAAAGTCCATCCAGTGCCACCCCCTGCCATGGGCAGGGACACCTCCCACTATCCCAGGTTGCTCCAAGCCCCGTCCAACCTGGCCTTGGACACTGCCAGGGGCAGCCACAGCTTCTCTGGGCACCCTGTGCCAGGGCCTGCCCCCCTCAGAGGGAATGATTCCTTCCCAATATCCCATCTAAACCTGCTCCCTTTCAATCTGAAGCCATTCCCACATTTTCTACCATAACAAGTCCTTGTCCCAAGTCTCTCTCTCAGACCTCAGCCCCGTGTTTGTCCAGTGTGGTGCTTGAGCAGCCCATGGCTATGATGTTCATGATGTTCTTGTCCTGTCTGTGCAGCTGCTCCTGTCCCAGGAATTCTTTTCCCTCTCTTCAGCAGAAGCATCATTTGTCATAAGCAAAGTTACATTTTATTTTAATCAGGATCACTTAAAAATTCAGGCCAAGTATCCAAGTTAGATTTTTTTTTAGATTTTCAAGACAGTTTCTGGCAGCAATTCTGAGGCAAAGGTGCTCTGGGATTTAAAGGTATGTGAGTGAAAGCTTTCCTGGGTGCTTAATCAGCTTGCAAATGATTGGGGTTTGTTCCAGCTGCGGAACTGTTTAAGGACTGACTTCTGTTGTGATGTGGAAAGAAATTGCTTGTCTAGGATTATAAATCCCTTGTGCAGACACTTTGTGTTTTTCAGGTGTGGGTGTGCATCCTGTTGGGACATAATCACACTCCAGATCTGCAAGTGCCACTGACTACAGCCAATAGTTGTATAAATAATGATATAAATATCCATCATTAGATGAGTGGGGCCCTTTGGGGGGAGCACACTTGGATAAAAACCTTGGTGCTTGCTCCTTCCTTCTCTCCTGAGGGATCTTTGCCTGCTTTCCAGAGGGTAATTAAAAAAAAATTATTTATATGTTCAAATAATGTAAAAAATCATTTAAGGTCAAGATATTTAAGACAGCTTTATTATGAAAAAGAACCAGATTGTCACCCTCTTATCCAAATTTTCTTTATAACCACTTTGCCACGTCTCTGACAGATTCTGCCTTTCACAGAGGAGCTGATGGTGATTGGTTTGTACTGGGATTGATCCCTGCTGGGGGTGTTGGAAGAATTTAGAGGTCAAACATCAGTGTTGGCTTCTCCAGCATGTCCCAAGTGAGTGGCAAATGGGATGTGCGCTCTGTTTGGAATTCCCTGGAAAGCAGAACTTACCTCACTCAATAATAATGTGGCCGTGAAAGCTTTATTTTTGAGTAAAACACTCACTGCCCCTGGCCGTGGGGACGGGGATTGGCAAAAAGGGAAATGGTGTCTCTGCTGGTGATAATGGGCGAGCTGGAGAGGCAGAAAAAGTGGGATGAGCTGAGTCACTGGGCAGGGTCTGGGGAATGCTTGGGATGAGGGAATTGAGACCATTTTATCCGTGCTGACACATCTCCCTCGACTGAAACCTGGGAAGAGATCGATGCTGTGGCCACGGAGCGTCTGCCTCATCCCGGTGACATCCCTGGTGCTGCCAAAACACCTGAAAACAGGCATCGTGTGCAGGTAACTTCCTGGAATGGATGAAGTTTCTTGGGTAAAAGACATTTCAAAAAGCAAATCTGCTTCAGATTTCTTCGGCTGTCCTGCTGTTGGCTGGGTGTCCACATGGGGCAGGTTGGATGGGGCTTGGAGCAGCCTGGGATAGTGGAATGTGGAAAGAGGGGGTGGAAAAAAATGGTTTTTAAGGTCCTTTCCAACCCAAAACCCTCTGGAATTCTCTGTTGGGTTTTTTTGTTTGGTTGTCGTTTTGTTTTGTTTTGGGGCTGTTTTGGTTTGGGGTTTTTGTTTGTTTGTTTTGGGGGATTTTTGGTTTTGAGGTGGTTTTTTGGTGTGCTTTTTTTCTATTTGATTGGTTTTCATTTGGTTTGGGGTGGTTTGTTTCCTCATTTGTTTGTGGGCTTTTGTTTGGTTTGTGCTAGGGTTTTTTGTTTGTCTTTGGGTTTTTTTAATAGAATTATTTCTCAGGTTGCTCAGAGCCCCATCCAACCTGGCCTTGAACTCTTCCAGGGACGGGGAGCCCGCATCCTCTGGGGGCAAAAACATCTTTGTGGGGTTTTTCTGTGGCAATTGCACTGCCTTCAGTGCAAAAGAAGTTGTAAAGTGTGTATTTCTAGCAGCGTGACTGTTTTTCCTTCCTGTAGGAAATGAACTTGGCGCTCTCTTCTGTGAGAGTCCTGTAGGCAGTTTTGGATTGTGGCGTAGAGGAGGTGAGGATCTTTATTCACTGTGTAGTTACTGAAGATTTAATGTCAAAATGGAAGGGTTGGCCCAGCAGAACCCAACAGGTTTTGCCACCAGATCTGTATTTTTACTGAAAATCTGATTTTTGGCAGCGTCCCTCGCGGCTGCAGTCAGGCTTAGAGTTCCACCAGCCCAAAATTCAGGAACTGGGGTTTCATTTCCTTCGTTTAATGGGGGTTTATTGTCAGTCTAGTTCTTAATGCCAGGACAGTGCTGCTCAGGTGCAGCTCTGTGAAAGATTTGGGGATTACTGGGAAGCAGAGGTGGATTTGGGATCAGCAACTCCTCGGCTGTTTTGAAATGTGCAAAAAATCCCTAATGGGATGTGCGAATGTCTCCACTCTTCAAACGTCTCCAGGCATCCTGACAAAATGTTTGGGATATAAAGGGTTAAATCACAGCAGGAATTTTAAAAATTAGGTATTTTATTAGCTATGGAGAAAAAAGGTTTAATGTTGAGAGCAGAGAAGCTCAGGAAAACGTAAAATAAAGAGCTACATTTATAAGCTTTTTTTTGGAAGCCTTGGCAAGATGTGTCACTTCTGCCTTTTCGTTGTTTGTTCATAAATTCTGTTTTCCTCCTGAAATTCTGGGAAAAAAAAAGCTGCATTTTAAGAAAAATGAATCCAGTTAGGAACTGAAGAAAAATTAACTCAGTGCCTCTGTTCTTTTTTAAAGCAATATAATACTTTATTTCCTTCTATATATTAATTTTCTGTGTCCTCCATGACTTTCTCAATTAACATTGCCATGTATATGAAACCTTTTTTGGGTGAATGTGTTCCTTTATGTTAGAAATGCCTTAAGGAACTGCTCGTGAGGTTTAAATGAGAATTAGGTGCTCTTCCCCATCAGAATTAGATGTGGTAGGAAAAAAAAAATCTCATTTTCTGTGGCTTGTGTGTGAAATTCTTATTAGCATTGATTTTTGTTTGATTTTATTTTTCTGACTTAATGTTAGATTGGGAGACAAAACATCAGGTTTTTTTAGTTGTAAAAATTGAGTTAAACATACTGAGGAGAAATAAATTGTGTCAACTTTTAAATTCCTGTTCAGTATCACACAGGGAAAAATTCAAATTAAATTCTCCCACAGAGAGAAGCAGGAATATATATTTTTTTACAAAACCTGCCTTTTTAGGCAAAAAATCTCATACTTCAGAGGAATATTGAAATAAGACCTGATGCCTCAGGCCTTGCTAGTTATTATAATTCAAATAATTTAAATTGATTTCTTGGAGGAAACCCAAACAGTTTATTTCAGTGCCTGTAAACTCTGGTTCATTCCCTTTGGCATCCTTTTATTTCCAACTGAAGTGTTCAGATGAGCAGGTTTGGAGCTTGAAGATGGTTGTCAAGTGCAAGGAAACATTTTCCTGTGTTTTAAAACTGCTGAAGTCTCTGTTTAAAGCACATTTTCCTGATGTTTCTTGTGGGGAGAAAGCACACTTGTGGAAAAGCTCTCAGGTTTTATTTTGAAGAGGAAGGGTCTAGTGTTGTGCCTGATGACATTTTATTTGTCATCATCCAAATTCAGGGTTTTTTCAAGCTTTTCACCATTTTCTCTATCAACTGGAATTTCCATTAACTCGTCATTTATAGATTTTTCCTTTATTTTGAGCCCATGACAAGTTGTAGTTCCTGAGCGGGTTCATAACTCCTTGCTACTGGAGGCATTTCTCTTTTTTTAATTTTAATGACCTTTCGGGGTATCTCAGACAATCCAACTCATGTCAGGAGAATTAGGGCAAAAAAAAGGAGGGGAAAAGGAGGTTCAGGGGGGATCTTCTGCCTCTCCACAACTCCTTGAAAGGAAGGGGCAGCCAGGGGTGGGTCGGGTTCTGCTCCCAGAGAACAGGGACAGGATGAGAGGAAATGACCTCAAGTTGTGCCAGGGTAAGTTTAGATTGGCTATCAGGGAAAAATCTCTTCCCTGAAAGCATTGCCAAGCCCTCCACAGGCTGCCCAGGGCAGTGGTGGAGTCCCTTTGCAATTCTGGTACGTACAGGTGGTCCCTTACCAAAAAAGAAAACCAAGGTGGAGATCATGAAGTCTCTGAGATCTTCCTCAAAGCCACCAACACATTAAAGCAAAGGTATTTCTCGTTTAATCCCATAAAAATACACCTCGTGCCTCTGGCAGTTGCACAGCGCAGGGAAATGCGATCCAGGCGGTGTCACGGGAAGCTGGAGAAGTTAATTTGCTTTGGTTTGCTCCAAGAGGACACTGGTTAATTCCCAGTTACAGGCTGGGGATAGACCTTGAAGTCTGTTGATGTCCCATCTGTGGAACAGTACAAATGATCCTGCTCAGAAACCAAATCCTGCTGGCCCAAAGATGTGCTGAGAGCTGTGACTGGCACACCCTGGGCACGTTCCTGGGGCTTTGGGAAGTCTCTCTCAGCAGCTAAAACTTCAAACCACCCATGGAAGAGAGGGAAGAACGAGCACAATGGGCAGTTTTTTAAAAGAAGGGATGAGGTTTTCACGGAGATAAACATTGGACAAAGTCCCTCAGGCAGTGCGCAGGCAGGTCAGGTAGCACCTTAAATATTTTTTCTTCTCAATCTTATGATCTTATTATTACTTTTGATCCACCCTGGGTGATAGAATCATGGAATAGTTTGGGCTGGGAGGGACCTTAAACCTCATCCACGCCCTGCCATGGGTAGGGACACCTCCAGCTATCCCAGGTTGCTCCAATCCCCCGTCCAGCCTGGCCTTGGACAATTCCTGGGGGACGGAACAAGATGGTCTTTGAAGCTCCTTCCAACCCAAACCATTCTGGAATTCTATGGCTCTCTTCAAGCCCTGCTTTCAAAATCCCAGCTAAAACTCCCTTTGGCTGCCCTGGTGGTGGTTTTGTGCCCTGAAAAGTGATTTAACACAACCTATCGCTGTGTCTTCAGAGCCTTGGACTATGCAGCACCTTATCTGCTTTGTTTACTGCCAAAAATAAGTGTATCTTGCAGTTCACTCCTGATAATTGCACAGAGCTGAAGTGGTTGTGGGGGAGCCTGCTGGCCTGTATTGTAGCTCTTTGACCATTAGCAGCAATTAGTTTCAAATTTAAAATATTCTGATTGTTAATAAGAGTCGGCGTGGACTCCATTTTCAAGAAATCATTCAAAGAATAGAAACTGTACTTGTAAATGTAGAAATTATGATCTCGAGCCTCTGAGACGTGATGGGTTTGCAGCTCAGGTGATTTTTGCACACAGCTCGTATTCATGAGGCAAAAAGGTGGGGAAATATATAATCTATATAAAGTTAAGGGGGAGATACATGTGTAGGATTATTAACTTGCTATTTATTTGCTGTTTTAACAGCTCCTGCCTGGGAGGTTATAAATAAACCAACTATTGATCTGATGCCTTTGGGAAAGAATTCCCGTCCAGCGTGCGACGCTGCTAAGTCGGCAGCCGCCCGACCCCGAGTCCCCACGTCACATTCCCCACTTGGCTTTGGGATGGACCCTCTGGGACGGTTCTGACCCACCTTGTCCCTGCAGCCTGCCCCCCGGGCCACCCAAACACACTCTTCTGATGGGGTTTTTGCCCCCTCCTGTCACTGGGCTGTCCCAGTGAGTCCCTAAAACGCTGCCCTTTCGCCTCTGTCCTGCAGGAAATTTAATCTCCCCGGTAAATGACACCCAGAGCTATTTTGGAGCTGGGCTGCGGAGGGAAAGTGAAGCACGTCAGCGATTTGACTGGAGGAGGACAACCCAGAGGAGGGTGGGGAGGGAGGGAGGGTGGCACAGCCTGACCCTGGGCAGCAGAGCCACTGCCGGGGGACTTGGGGGGACCTCCTGCCGCACGTCCCTGCCATCGCTGGGGTTTCTGTTTTATTTTCCTGGAGGGGAAAGGGGGGGGGAACCCAAGCCAGCATGGTGTCCCCATGTCCTCTGTTCCCCTCTTCCCTCTTCCCCCTCCTTTCATCTCAGTAGGAATCGGCTTTTTCTTCCCCTGCCCAGAGCTTTGTCCTCCTCGGACTCAGACAAGACTCCAGGTAAGACCAAAACCTTCAGCTAAGGAGAGGTGGATTTGGGGATGCTGATGTTCAGGAGGAAGTGGAGAAGGCTGATAGCTGAGGGAGGGGTGAGGTTGTTTCTGTGCCGTGCTGGAGGATGTTTTGCTTTATAAAACGTATTTGGGGATGGAGCTGAAGGTGCAGGTAGTGAATCCATCCTTCCTTTGCTCTGAGCCAAATGTGGATTGTTCTGCTTAACTGCTCCTGAGCAAAGATCAGCCTCCCGAAGAAAAGAGAAAAGTGAAGAAAATCAGGTTTAGAGCCGTTGACTCAACTTGATACGCTTTGTCCCCAAATTTGAGACAGCACTGGGCATGGAGAGTGTGGAAAACATGTGGAGAGGTGGCAGAAAGGAACGTTTTGAAAAGTTTTACTTCCAGGGCATAACCTCAGTGCGGCTTTTCTCTTCAGCCTGGACTTTTTCCCCCTCTGAGCTCCTCTCCAGTGTCAATACAGATTCCCTCTGCAACCCCCCACCCTCCTCCCACTTCTCCAAATGGCTCTGAGGGGAGATGGGGAGAGACGGAGCTCGACAGCTGAGGCTATTTTGGGCCCTACAGCTCAATGGGGTGGAGTGACTGTAATGACAATGACGTCCACTTGTTAAAATACAAGGGCTTAGGTCGGAGCCGCGGCTGATTGTCACCGAGGGAATTCTTTGTCCATATGGGAGCTGGGATCCTCTGACTCCCTCGTGTAGGAAATCACGTGCGTTAAAACAGGAGCATTTCTAGCTTTGCAACTCTGGTTTTTTTTCTGGGATTCTGCCACAGCTGCTTCTCTCCAGGGCTGTGTGTAAAACAAAATCCCAGCTGGGTGAAATTTGTGATGAAATTTTTGGATTTACATCACTCCTTTTCTGTCCCCTGTGTGGAAACCCCAGAATTTGTGTCTTTTCTCTCCATTTGTCTCCTTTATCCTCGGCCCCACAGAACAGGAGTGAGCATCACAGTGTGCCCCAGACCTCCCTGGACCTTTGGCCTTTTGCTATTGTCAGAGCAGCCTTGGGAGGCTCAGAAAAACAGAAGGAAAAATGCTGCTGTGGAGTCTTGAGGGGCTGCTCTGTGCAGTTTTAGGCTTCTGGAAGTTTCAGGGATTGTTTTTTTTTAGCTCTGTCAAGGGCGGAAGGTGAAGTGTAGGCCCCTTGTTGCAGTAAAACCCGAGGAGGATGAAATCCCTTCCCTACACGAAGTTTCTTGGAGCTGTCGGTGTGTTGATGGAAAATGATTTCTGGCCAGGTAGTCTCTGTAGAGAGGAAAGAGAAGAGTTTTAACCACATAAATCATCTAAGTGGCTTGAATCTCTCGTGGTCTTTATGAAGTGTATGCTGCTAAGGTGGCTGGAAGGTGATCTGGCCCTCCTGCCCAGGGCACAAACCGCGTGATTTGTTCTTGTTCCTCGTTGGAATTTTCTAAACGGTTGAGCCCTTGTTTGCTACCAGTCATTGGAAACATCCAGGTTATTGATAAGGGATTGATGGTGGGAGCACGAGGGGATGCAGGTCCCTCCCGGGGCACTCAGTGCATATTTAGCCCTGCCCTCAAGGTGAGAATTGTCACCAGCTTCTCCTTTTCCCTGGGGGCTGCTCACCACGTTTAACACCGTGTCAGCCTCTGACCTGCCATGAACTTGCCCTCAAGTCTTGGGTCCATGCCAAACATCCCCTGTGGGTTTTGGCTTAGGATGGAGGCTGTGGATGGGAGGGAATGCAGACAAGTCTTAATCTGAGTCGAGTTAGAAGCTCCTTGCAAGAGGCTTCGTGTGCTGCAGGTTCTCCGTGTCCAACATCTCCAGTGACTGATCCACCACAGCAACCTCTCCCATCGGCTCCCATCCCCAGTGACCTTTGGATGTGCCAAAATCGCTTCTCCCTCAGTGAAGTGGAATTCCGAGTAGCCCAAGCTAAGCCCTGAGCCCAGCTCCTCAGCCACAGAACGGGATAAATCCCACCTCCCCGGATTAGAGCGCTGGCGCAAATCCGCGCGGAGCCCCGATTTAGGGATGAAATGGGCAGGGAGCACTGGGTGTGCTGGTGTGCATTTCACCCTCAGAGCTCCCCGTCTGGTGTGACGGCTCTCAGGCACCCACCGGAGCCCGGCTGATGTCACCCAGCCCGCAGCTGACACCCAACACTTGTGCTATTCCAAAGCTGCCCATTCCCTGGGAGGCTGCTGGAAGCGAGAGGGCGGCCGGGTTGCTGCTGTTTTCCCTCAGCAGGGTTTTGAACACCAAAGGAAACCCAAACTTCCCATTTGACAACTCATCGATTTCCCTTCCCACCCACAGATTCTATTTCCTGATGTTTTTAGATGGAACAATACAAGCAGATAAGTCATATAAACTGCAGTAATACCACTGCTGCCTTGATTTTTATCTGGGGCTTCTGTTGCAGTGGTGTTTTTTGAAAGCTCAGGATTCAGAGACAGGAGGTTCTCTGTAAATCCTGTCTTTCCTGTCAGGAAAAGGAGTGAGGGGAGTAGAATTTAGCATTGCGGAGGACGTTCAGGAAACATAAACTCCAAAGGCAAGAAAAATATCTCAAATCAATGTATTTTTGACATGGGCAAAGAAAGGGTAAAAGAGGACTGAGGAAATGAGCAAGCAGGGCCATGATGGACCTTAATGTGGTGTTGAGAGAACCTCTGTGCTTCTGATCTGTGTTTGGACCTTGGTGATTCCAGGTTTAATTATGCCCCCAAAGTCTCCAGTTTTGCAGTTGTGCTACTCGTGGCCACCTTTGTCTGGGGAATATTTTATGAGGTGGATGGCACGGTGCTTTCTGCTCTTTGCCCCGAGTCCTGGTGGACAGGATTCTCTTTCTAATCCTTGAATGGAAAGGCTTGGACAGAGAATAACCTGTTACCCCTGTCCTCGCTCACACAAAGGGCTTCACCGCAGGCTGCTGACAGCTTGGGTGACAATTTGCCACGGGGAGGACCTCTGACTTCTCAGAGGTTGTTGAAAGCTTTCCAGGTGCAGATCAGCATTGATGAAGCAATGTGAAACCAACCCACCAGCCAGCACAGCACAATGAGTCCCAGGGGGCTGGGATGGAGCCAGGCTGGGAGAGCTGTGGTGTCCAGCCTGGAGAAGAGGAGAAGGCT
Organism: Mystacornis crossleyi; assembly: GCA_013400655.1. Classification (NCBI taxonomy): domain Eukaryota; kingdom Metazoa; phylum Chordata; class Aves; order Passeriformes; family Timaliidae; genus Mystacornis; species Mystacornis crossleyi. Next base: position 6,044 of record VYZQ01054399.1, on the reverse strand, counting down.
CTGGTGAGACCTGAGAGCCCCTTCTAGTGCTCAAAAGGGCTCCAGGAGAGCTGGAGAGGGCTTTGGACAAGGGATGGTGTGACAGGACAAGAGGAGTGGCTTCACACTGCTGGATGGCAGGGTTAGGCTGAATATTAGGAAGGAATCCTTCTCTGTGAGGGTGGTGAGGCCCTGGCACAGGATCCCAGAGAAGCTGTGGCTGCCCCTGGATCCCTGGAAGTGTCCAAGGCCAGGCTGGACAGGTCTTGGAGCAGCCTGGGACAGTGGGAGGTGTCCCTGCCCATGGCAGGGGGTGGGGCAGGATGTTCTTTAAGGTCCCTTCCCACCCAAACCATTCTGGGGTTCTGTGGCACCACCACCAGGGCTCTCCGCCTCCTGATCAGTTCCACTTCTGAGCACTCCAGCAGGAACTGGACAAGCCTGTGGCTGTTCCCACTGCAAGGGACTCGTTCCCTTGTCCATGGGAAGCAGGTGTTGGGCAGGCACTGGCAGTGGTGGGGCAGGAGTGGGCAGGACCAGCTGCACGGCCGAGTGTTGGCTCCAGGGCAGGGATTTATTTGCACGATCTGACAGCTCTGTGCAGCTCTGCCTCTTTCCCCAACCACAAGCCAGGGAAAATCCGAATGAATAAAGACATAAGCAAAATTATAAGTGCCGCCAGTTTGCCTTCGGCGTGCTCAGAAATACCCCAGATGGGAATGTGATCTCTGCTGCAAATGATTAATCACAGAGGGGTTACATGGGGAAATATGACACTGGCAAATGCCTGAGATTTACTGGAAAGGGCACTTGCATTGACTTGGTTTATTCATGCTTTGTTGCTGGTGCTGTTGCTTCCAAGGGAGCTGTCCTGGCACTTGCAGGGAGTTACTGTCGGATTCTACTTTCTTTAGATCTGTTAGTTCTTTTACTCAGAGCCTGGATAGAAACTCAGGAGATGCAGTTTCTTCTTTAAGTTTGGATGTTTGTTATTTCTTACCTATGGTACAGCTACACAAGTTCTGCTCCTAAGCTGACAAGGTGGAAAGTGGCTCCTGAGTTTTTCTTCCAAGGCCTTTTGAAGGCCAAGCTATTCAATTATTTAATGCCAACAAATTTATTTTTACTTATAACCCAATAATCTGTTAACCTGACCTCTGCATTGTGGATCTTTTTGTCCAGTCACTGACTTGCTCAAACTCATGAAGAAGAAGGAAGAAAGAAGAAGTGCTAATCACCACCCTAAATCCTCCATCTTGTTCCCTGTATATATTTATATTACAATAGCCCAAAACCCTATAATTCTATATCTTCACCCAGTGATATTACACACTTCTATTAATTACACACTAACAATTTTGATTTTATTACATAGCTTTGGAAGCCTTTTCCAGGGCCTCAGATTAAATGCAGTGTGTTTTTGGGGATCAGTGCTTGTTAACTCTGAGAGATTAAAACTCTCCGAATCCAGGGTTCCAACAAGTTACTATTTTTTTAAAGTTTCAGAGTTACTGTTTTTTTTAAAAGTTTGAATGAACATGTAAATAATCTAAATCAGAGTAATTATTGAATAAGTTGATTGAAAAGTTACACAGGAGAAATATTAAATCTTTTCCTTTCAGTGTGTTTACAAGTCTGTCCTCTCCTTGCTCCTAAATCTATTTATCATCATAAACCAGTGTGATGCGTTTTATCCTGTTTAAAATTATAAAATGTGATTTACCTCGTGCAGCCTGTCTAACCTGTTAGATACTGACCCAGCCTCATCCTTGCTGCCGGTTAGAATTTCATGCCTCTTACTGGATTTCATGCTCTCCACACCCATAAAACAAGTTTTTTCCTCCTTTGCCAGATGGGGAATAAAGATAGGAGAACTGGAGTGTCTTTTCTCATAATTATGGAAGTAAGCCAGCATCAGAGCAAGGAATAAACCCTGTTTTCCTTTCAGTGTTAGAAAAAGATCTAAACTAATGATGTGCATTCGCTGTTTTCACTGATCCCTGGAATTCCTTCTGGCATCCTGGCCATTCATAATGGTGTAAAACCTTAAAGTGTGAGGGCACGTGGGGAAAGCTGGGTGAGGTGCAGGCCATGTGGGGTTTTCACCCTGCACTAGGAGGCCTGAGGACACAGGACCTTGTATTAGATGATGGAGAGAAATGAGTTGCAAACACCAGATGAGTGTTTGGGAGCCGTGGGAGAGGGAGGCTGGACCCTGAGGCCACTGGGAAAGAGCATCTTGGGTGGATTTGCTGCACCAGTTTGGTTCAGGAGCAAAACCAACAGGCATCTGGTGCAGGAACTTCCCTGTTTTTTGCCTGTTCTGGCTCTCAGAGGTACCAGGGAGAGCAGCTGGGGCGTGTTTGTTTGGGCACAGCTCAGCACGGAAGGGCAGGGAGAGAAGGATGCACTTTAGGGAGTGAGCAGCATTCCTGCTCCTGTGAGAGCCAGGCTTTGAGAGCCCTCACCGTGCTCCAGCAGAGCAGAGCTCTCCTCCAGGCATGGAGAGGTGTCCTGGGGCCTGGGGGATGGGAACAGCTCGTGGTGGGAGGGTTGAGGGAAGCCACTGGTTGCTGAGGGGTGCCCGGCTGGTTCCCAAGCAGCTCCTCTCGTGTCTCTGTAGCCACCTCAGTGCTCCAGGCACTTCTCCGTGCTATGCAGAGCCCAGTTTGGTGGAGAAGGGAAGCAACTCTATTTTCCCTGCTCTTTTTGATGCTATGAAGCTGGAAATAAGTGAGTGATGCATCAGAGACAATAGGGATCCAGGAAGGGTGAGACACGGCAGTGTCCCTGAAGGTGAATCCAAGTGCTTTGATGGCACAAAGTCGGATGTTCAAGCCAGTGGCTGGGAAGTGTTAGGACTTGAGCTCTGAGTCTGCGTTCTGGTTGTTACCTTAATGCAGTGAATGGCTCTGCTGGGCTCTCCAGAGCGGAGCTGAACCTCAGCATCTCCCTCTGAACGTTGAAATGGTCCTTCCCCAAGTGAGCAGAAGACTCCGATTGTCAATCAGTTGACTTCAGTGGAAATTTCCACTGACTTCAGTGTGCTCTGGCTCAAGCCCCAGGCTCGTGTCTGTCCCTTCTAACCATTCATGCAACTTCTCTGCTTGCAGCTGCACAAGTGTTTATGGAAAATGCATTTTAAAGCTCATTTAAATGCATTTTAAAGCTCGTGAGGGCAGAGACTGGAGGTAGTAAGAGGAACCAAAGAAGTTCAAACCAATTCATGGATTTCTAGGCCAGTTTGAGACCAAGAGAACAAGAGATCTGTGTATTGAAGGTGGCCACTTAGCAGAAAGTCAGTTGGTCTTAGCCCTGATGACTGCGAGTCAGTCATTCTTTACCCTCTTAGCATTTACCAAAAGTAAATTTTCCCCACTACTTTTTTCCCCCCTCCCAAATTTCGTGTTTGCAACCTGTTTCTTTAATTTCTGAAGAGTTGTGGTAGAATAATGAAATTTGCTCAATACCAGGAGACAAAAGCGACCCAAATTGAATTAGTTTAGAAAGGATCAATCTCATCTAAAGGGAAAAGTCTTTGATTGCTTTTTGTTGTTTCTTGTGTTCCTTGGAGCGGGAGACACAGGATAGGCCAGGACATGGTGTGTTTTTCCTGTTAAATATAAATATAGAAATATTACATTTGGTTTTGCCTTAGATCTCTGATCCAGATGAAGTTTGAAGTTTGGCTCAGCGATACCATCTTCAACAACAATAATGATCACAAAATCATGGAATATCCTGAGCTGGGAGGGACCCACAAAGACCTTGGAGTCCAACTCCTGCCCTTGCTCAGGACAGCCCCAAGGATCCCACACTGTGCCTGAGAGCGTTGTCCTAAAGTTTCTTGGGCTCTCATAACAAATACCATTGTGTATTTTTGTGCCACCCCTTTTCCAGTGTAGGGATTTAATGGTAACTTGTGTTTTTCAATCTCCAGCAGCATAAATGGAATGAAAATTGTAAACTGCTGTTAATTTTCATGCACAATTTGCTGTTTACCTCGGCAAGTACACTGTCATATTTACACTGTGCACATCATTATTTGCCAGCCCATCCCAGTCTTGATATGAAGAAGTGGGAGGGGAGCCAAGAAATGGGGAAAAGAAGTGATTTTTCCCAAGGTCATGCAGCAGGTTGATCCAGCCCTCACTCCCTGATGCCATCAGTGATTTGTACATTAACATAAATGCACTAACCAGAGCTGGAGGAGGATTCGTAGTGGTGATTTAAGAAATTAAAGCAGGGTTTTGGCCTGCTCCTATTGATTTCTGCTGGAGCAGGGGGGGAGATGGTGAGAGCAGTTGCCATTGGGTGAGAGAGTGGGTGGATGTGTGCCCAGCAGGGAAGCCAAACTGCTGCAGGATTAAGAAGGATATTTCTGTCTCAGTGACTGGGTTTTATTTCCTTTCTGAGTTAGAGCACCCTGGTCCTTCTGCTTTGTGCAGCACTTTGAAGGTGAAAAAGCAGGGATGTTCTCACCTGGATCAGGACCATTCCTATGGCTCAGACAGGAGCTGCCAGAACAGAGGGCTCTGGCATCATGAGGCCAAAGAGATTAAACAGCTTGAAGAGAAACGGGGAACTCAAATCTTCTTGGAAAACCTGGTCTCGGGGGTGACATCCCTGCCCAGGGCAGGGGGTTGGAATGAGATGGGCTTTGAGGTCCCTTCCAACCCAGACAGTCCTAGGATTCTGTGACTTCCAGAGAGGCTTGGAGCTGGGAAGCTTTCCTTGCAGAGAATTATCTAATCCTGCTCCCAGAGAGAGTCAGCTGGTGCCCAGGTCCTGGTTTAATGGGGTGTCACCAGGTTTTTAGTTGTGCTGTACTTGTCGAAGTGTTACCCAGTCCATGGAAAGGGCTCTTAGAGGAGTAGAGGTAGGCTCAGTCCAGCAGAAGGGAAAGGACATCCCGGAGTCCCTGTAAGGAGCAGTGAAGAACAAGGAATGTCTGTGAGGTCTTTGGGGGTCCCTGAGGCGGTGGTCACTGTTGGATCTCTCCCCAGCTGCACAGGGACGGGTGGAGTCTGTAAAGATCCACACCACTGATGGCTTTTGACTTTCCGGGGGCACAGTGGCACCAGGATTGCCGTGAGCTTTAGTTTTGAAGGCAGCTTAAGCCTCATCCCCTTGGCTGGCCCATGTCACCAAACAGCTGCAGGTCAGTTCGTGGCTCCCGCTGAGGGAGCTGGCAATAAGCAGGCGGTGGAACATCTTTCCTGTGAGCCCTAAGCCACGTGGGGCTTTTTTTGGAGAAGGCTGGTGCTGCCTGTACTGCTGTGAACGTTCCCTGTGGCAGTTCTTTCATGTGGGTTTGCGCTCCCATGAGTGTAATCACCGAATTCCAGAATGGTTTGGGTTTGAAAAGACCTTAAGGATCATCCAGTGCCAACCCTGCCATGGACAGGGACACCTTCCACCCAGGTTGCTCCAAGCCCTGTCCAACCTGGCCTTGGACACTTCCAGGGATCCAGGGGCAGCCACAGCTGCTCTGGGCAACCTGTGCCAGGGCCTCACCACCTTCACAGGGAAAAATTTCTTCCTAATATCTCATCCAAACCTGTTATCTTTCAGTTTGCTCTCATTTCCCTTTTTTCCTGTCACTCCAGGCCCTTATAAATAGTTTCTCTCTATCATTCTTGTAGGCTTCCCTCAGGTACTGGAAGGTGCAATCAGGTCACTCTGAACCCTTCATTTTTCCAGGTTTAACAATCCCAATTTTCTCAGCCTTTCAGTGCATGAGCACGAGCTGCATCCCCACTGCAGCCGTGTCTGGCCCTGCACCATCTGGCTGAGGCCGTATACAAACTGTAGATACTGACTGCCATCACTGTCCCAGGAGCTCTGTCTCAGTGGTTGTGATGAGCAGAAACTGGGAATAAAGAGGAGTATCATCACTATCATGACAGGAATACCTGGGTGTCCTGCTAAAGGCTCGCCAGCAGAGCTTTCTTGAAAGGTCTGTGTGAATGTGGTTCAGAGAACAAGGTTTAGGAATGGGTGATGAGCAGAAAGGGCAAGAGGAGAAGTGGAGCATGTGGCAGAAGCAGAAATTAAAAAAAAAA
>VYZQ01054398.1:0-33691 GCA_013400655.1 Mystacornis crossleyi | reverse complement strand
TGTGAACCCCCAGTATACAAAACCCACCAGATTAGAGTCAGTTAATTAATGAAATAATTCAGTTGTTTCCATGATTTAGGCTGTCTTCAGGCACTGAGAAAAATGTTAATAACATGCAAATATTGTGATATTTATGTTTCTTTTATTTTTATTTGCAGAAATTGAACTCAAATACAAACCTAGCCTCTTTTTCTATCAACATCTTCATTAAAATAGAGCCTCTATCCAGTATTCAATGCCTGCATGAATGTCCATGTACAGGATCTTACATCCTTCGTAATTATAAACTTCCACTTGTAATTCTTCTTACTTTGCACTGTGCTCTGCATTGAAGAAGAAACAACAAAAGGGGGTGGAAAAAGGTAGTAATAATACCCACTTTTAGCAAAAAGGGTCGTTCCCACCACAGGATGGATGTCTGTCTTAGCTCTCCTTAAGCAGTCTAAAAGTGGTGGAGTGCCCTGAGCTTGAGATGACTTTTCTGAAATCACCAAATTTGTATTGTCTTTCCTTTTTTGTGTTCTCTCACTGTCTCTCCCCTCATCCCCAGTCCTTTTAACTCTCTTCAATTCCCACCCCCCTAACCTGTTCTTTTTCCTTTAGACCTGTCTTACCCTTCTATTTCTTTATTCATTCTGCTCTAAATTCCTTTTCTTGTGTTTCCTTGCTTCGTACAAATGTTAGCAGTAGCTGGTACCACTGCAGTTGGAGCTGACCCCAAAAAGCTGGACATACTGTCGAATAATTGCCCACAAAAGGTGATCCTGAGTGAGCTTGAAATTAATTATGCTTAATTCTAATAATTCATTTTCACAAGCAAATAAAAGCATTAGAATGCAGTCATTGCTGATTTGCTCCCTAGTTATGGGCCAAAGTTACTTGCAGCTTTACAGGCCCTGTGTTATCCTGAATCCTCCCCTCCCTGCAAGCCCTTGTTGCTGGATGATTTCCTGCACCACATATTGCTGTCTCTACAGGTGAGCATGCCCTTTGTATGAGAACTAGATAAAGAGACCCAGGAGAAGCTGCAGTTAAATTGATCCTTAAGGCAAGAGCCATGCTGGCTCTATAGTACTCATACTATACTGTTTCCCTGCAGTATTAACTCCAGAAGAATACTGGGATGAACTTCGGAGCTGAGAATATAAACCTGTCACTTAAGATTGGTCCTCAACCACAGGCACGCAGGAAGTGTGAGAAGAATAAACAGTGTTACACCAAACCTTTCCTTTATACCCACAGAAGCATGTGCATGCACCTGGCATCTGCCTGCTCTTAGGTTTTGCTCCTGTGAAGGGATGTGTTTGAGTAATCCTTGTGCTTGATGGTACTTTCATGAGCATTTCTGCTTTATTTCTGAGTGAAATCAGTCTGGCTCACCATCATGAATGAGTGTGGCACATTAAAACGCTACAATTACTGATAGATAGCACTTACAGATAAATTTAGTGGGCAGGGAAACGAAATGTGAAATCAGTGTTTTTCTACTGTGCAAATCAGCTTTTATACACAAAAAACTAAAAGAGGAAATCCCTCAAGCTGCTTTAATCTCCCCCCACCCATTTGTCTTGAAAGCTCACTTCCACTGTAAAAATGAAGATGGCACTTGAGACCTTTTAAGTTTGGGATCTGATCCAGTATGGGAAGCTATTTTAGTATATTTCTGATTCAGAGAGGTGGTCTTAAAAAGCTAATTTGTCACACAAGGATTTTCCATGGGTGAAGCCATCAGTGTGTTTAGGGGGAGCAATGCTCTGATGGAGGTAACTTGCTGTTTAGGTCAGGAGCAAACCGATTTTCCTCTTACCCAAGCTCTCGCTGCTATAATCTAATAATAGGTGGAAGAGAGAACAGAAAGGACTGTTTAGATAAGTGCTTTGAAAACAGCATATATTTTAAAACTCATTTTAATCAAGTGACCCTGAAGTGGGCATTTATATATATTTAGGTTTTGTTTCTTTTTTTTTGCCCCGAGGGAGGTTATTTTTTATGAGCACCTTGGTAGCATGTCAAGGTTGAGCTAGCAGGCTAATACACAAAGCTGGCTTCATGCAGCTTTTATGGGGAAACAGCCTTGAGTGTGTCACCTCTGATGCACTTTGCTTTTGAGGCAGCTGTTTCATTTATTCTAAGGTTTGCTTGTTTTCTGGGACTGTATTTTCATATTTATATAACTGCGAAAGGCAGAAGAAAAGCAAGTGTTGAATCAGGGGACTGCTTGAGTCAATAGGTGGAAGAATTTGCTGCTATGTTTGGTGGAGCCTCCTGCATTGTTTATAGGAAGGCTTGGTTGTTTCTTAACCTCTTTGTTTGGAAAAAATGTTGGGGAAAAGCTTTTAGAGCTGCTTTGTGAAAAATATTTCTTTTGAGGGTGCTTGAGGAATTGTGTAGGGATGCCTGTGTACAGCTTCGCTTCTGTAGAGAGGAGGGGATGGAAGAATGGAAGCGTTGAGAACTTAAATGTTCAAATTAACTGCCCTCCCCAGCTGATAAAAGCAGGGACAGTTCAGCATGGTGCTTCTTGCTGCTGCCACATCTGCTGTGGACCATCCTGGCTTGGGCACTGCATTTCACTGCACACACTGGGTGCAGATGTGTCTGCTGTCACCTTTTCATCTTGTCTGGTATGAGTGGCAGTCCCTGAGGGTGGCTCAGCCTGCTCTGGTCTCTGCTTGTTGCCTGTATTTCACACGCTATGCTTTGCTGAACTAGGTTTTCAGCTTTGGTTCTTCCTTTGCAAGTATTTCTCTGGATACAGAAGTGACAGGGAAGTGCTGACTGCAAAGCCCATTTTTTTGGTAAAGACACAAAGAACGTGTCCATGGAATAAGTGCACACCATTTTAATGTCATAACATTCTCAAAACGAAGTAGGATTCAAATTGTTCTGGCAGACTTAAGCAAAAAACTTACTGAAATGGAGATTCATTCTTTATCAGAGACAAGTGCTTTTGAACCCAGCTTCCACGTGCAATATCCAGCTCAGGGCTAAAAGTGAGCCTGACTCATAGAACCACAGAATCGTCTAGGTTGGAAAGGATTTTCAAGATCAAGTCCAGTTGTTAACCCAGCACTGCCAAGCCCACCGCTAATGTTACGTGCTTTAACAGGAGCGGGTTTTTTATGGCTCAGTAGCTGTGTTGCAGAAGATGAAGGTGTTGACGGGTGCTGCAGACAGTGCAAATGTAAATTGTTCCAGCTGTGATACATCACAGCCATGGCGGCTCTTCAACCACCTGGTTAACTCTGGTGCTGTGAGTTGTCTGGGAGTTGGATAAGGAGATTATACTGCTGCTAAGCTTGTTACTGAAACATTTCATACACCATGGAAAAAGCAATTCCGACTGAACATTGCTTTTCTCTCAAGTTTGATCTGCCGGGCAGTTCAGAGTTGAAGCTGCACCTGTAATAGTAATTTACTTCAGTGCAAGGTGTATAAAACATGCTGGTTCTGACGTGGGAGCATTTCATAAGGATAAATGGTTGTAAGTGGGTGTGAGGCAGTATTTTATAGGTTTTTAAAGTAAGAGTATGATTTACAGGAAGCTTAAAAGAAGCAGGTGTGCAGCTGTTCCTGAATTTTACTGAGACCCAATCACTTGGCTCCCAGAAGCTGCTTTGGAAATCACAGCTAACATGTTGGAGCTTTCTAAAGATATTGTCTTAAAAATCTGTGTGTAGGATAATTTGTAGTGCTGCAGTAGAAATGTACCTTGTGAGAAGTTTCTTTTCACGCTTTTTGGCCTTTTAGTGGTTTGTGGTTTGTTGGGTTTTTTTTCCTTCTTTTTTTCCCCATTAAATCTGCAACTAACAAGAGCCTAGCAATGACAGCATAAAGGCAACTGCCTGGGAGAGCTGTAAAAGAAACACCTTTTTATTAGAATAATATGAATGAGAAATAGAAAATTTCTAGATTTATTTCAAATGCAGTACCTGTCTGAGCCTTGCATTATTCAGACTGGTTTTCAAAGTGTCCTTTCGGTCACACTGAGTACTTGAAAGGCAGGAGACTAGAATTTTCTTTTCTTTGGCATTGTGTTACACCTACAGTGGACCTTAGTTGCAGATCAGACGTTTATAAATTGAATTGGTAAAACTGGAACAGCATCAACTGCAGAGAAAAAGTGCACCTTTAAAACCTAATTAGTTCAGTGAAGACCCCAGGCTGGAAAATCTGGCTCCATTTTTGTCCCACGGTTGTTCTGACACACCTAAACATTACAAACAAACACATCACGGGAAGAGGAGCGGGTTTGGAAGGAATGCTTTGCATGTGTTTATCTCTAGCTGGGAACTCAAGTTGTTGCTTTCTTCTGAATTCTTGCAGGTGAAAGTGATGGTAAGGATTTGTTCCTCTCAAGGAGCACATGAAACGTCTGAATCCATGTCCTTCCTAAAGGTAGACCCACGAAAAAAGCAAATCACATTTTATGATCCAGCAGCAACTGGGCCTTCCAATGCCGGTCACAGAAGAGGTGTTGTTGCTGTCCCAAAGATGTTTGCCTTTGATGCAGTTTTCCCCCAGGATGCTTCACAGGTACTGGAGTCACTCACATAAACCTCCTGAGTCTTCTCATGGCCACTGCATTTGATTGCTTGAAGAGTTCCTTCTGTTTCTGGGGAATTTTATTTGAATGAGTAGCCTTAATGCCTGGAAAAAACATGGTAATTAATAGACAAGTGTGTAAATTCTTACATCCTCTGTTTAGTTGAGATGTAAAATTAAGGAATAATAGCTGGAGAGATGGATTTGCTGACTAAATTACCTTCTTGTGTATTCTCTTGTGAGAGAAAGACACAATTTGAAATTCAGTTTTCCATCCAGCTAGGTTTTAACCCATTTGATAGTACTGAAATAAAGTCCTTCCCCACAGCTTTCATGGGAAATAAACATGTACTTTAACAATGTTAGACTAAATGCTGTTAGGTGGAAAGATAAAGCTAACACCTTGGGATTGTTACACTGGAACAGGGAGCTTTTATATTATCTGCACCTTTTCCAATTTGTTTGTACTGTGGTTTTGATTCTTTTATGTTGATGGTTGTGCTGATGGTGGTGCTAACTTTTCTTTCGGCCTACAAAAGGGAGCATTGGTTCAGTAGTAGCCCCAGACCTGAAATCTGCTACACAGACAGGATGGCTCATCTTTGAGAGGATTGGGGTCTGCAGTATATTCAGTGAGGTGGTACTCATGGACATCTGATAATTCCTTCTGTGAAAAATCTTTGGTTCAGAAAATAAAATCCCAGAACAGCTTTAAAAAGAAGAACTAATTCAACAGCATTTGAAGAACTACACAAAGTCTGAACTGTTGAAAAAAATAGGGTGAAAAATACAACGCAAAGCATCCAAGGTGAAAATAGTCTATTAATGCTGAGAAAATATGACAAGGTCTATTTCATAATCCCTTCCTCAGATCTTTTCCCAGAGTTTTGTTTAATTTTTTGAGTCCCAGACTATAGATAGGAAAATATCTATTAAGTCTAAGTTCTAGCTAAGCACTAGAGACGGAGAATAATTTCCCACACACATCAGTGCCAAGGGTAACCACATCTGAAAGCTGTTTTTAAGATCCTGCGTAAGTTCAAACAGGGTCTTTTTGCAGAAGTATGCAACAGTGATCTCAACATTAGTCCAGAATTGGAAGTGAGGTTTTCTTGCTTGTGCTGCCAGCCCTTCTGCAAGGTGGCTGGTCACAGCCTGCTTGTCTGCTGGTTTTGGTCCTTCAGGCTGTTGACCCCTGGTTTGGGATGGCTGTTCAGTTCCTTGCAGAGGGCCTGTTGGCTGGCCTGTGGTGTTTTTGGGTCACGCTGGCCCGTGCAGCCCCCTCTGTGCAGGCTTGGAGGCAAGCTTGTTGCTATGTTGCTGGAGGCAAGCTTGCTGCCATGCACCTGCCAACCGAGCCTTATCATTTCACTGTAGTTACCTATTTACAGCAGCGCCCTCCCCTGCCCCCAGTTGCTGTACTTAATAGATCATCTTATTGTGTATTTGAAACCTTCCCTGACGTGGATAAACTGGTTTTAGCACAATCAAGTATTTTAGCAAGTTCTCTTTATTGATGATTATGTTTCTGCTGGAAGAGGAAAATGTGATACTATGAAATCTTATTCAGGGATCTTAATGCATTTTCTCCAGTATGGATGCCTTTTTAATTCCTGTGAGCACTTCTGAGTAGCTTAATTTCAGTGGAGTTGCTACTGTTACTGAATAGCCTTGGCTAAGCTATTATATCAGCAGGAAGCCTGGTTGGGTAGCATTCAGTTTGCTACATTAGTCATAGAATCAATATTCCAAGAGAATAGTTTTAATAGAAATGAAAACTAGTTTAGGCTGTAGTAGCATATTTTATTATTTTTTTAAGAAAGCATAGTTACTAAAATAATAGGACTGATGCCATAAAAATGGGGAGAATATTGCACCTGCAAAATATCGAGTCATTCATTTCATTACAGAAGAATAGTAAAAACCACAGCAGTATATGCTCTTTCACTTATTTGTCTCCAATTCTTCTTTCAGGCTGAGGTATGCTCTGGAACAGTAGCAGAAGTAATCCAGTCTGTTGTGAATGGTGCAGATGGTTGCATATTTTGCTTTGGTCATGTCAAGCTTGGTGAGCTCCCAAATTCGTTACAGTTAATTACTATGTCACTCTGGTAATTACATGCTGTCAGCTCCTGGAACAATAAACCTGGAGTATATGAATAGATTAGAATTTCTTTTTAATTAGCTTTGCAAACTTATCACGGTTTATTTCTACACTGTGATTGTAAGTTTTAATTTGAAAAGGTAAAATGTAGCATCAGATTAGCTTAGTCAAGAGCAAGTTTATGTAGGTGTATTGTGATGAAAATCAAAAGATCAGAGATGTTTTTAACATTAACTTCCTGTGGGTCTGACTTACAAAACTTGGAAGCCTAATTGAATAAATAGTAACGAATTATTAATTACATACTTTGAATATTTGCATCTGTTCTTTTCCTTATCTCTGCAGCAGATGGCATTACATGTAATGTACAGTGGTGATATCAGGTGGCAGTATGAAGACACTGTCTTGTATGAGAAAGGTTAATTGTGTTTATGTTTGTCTTTTCATTCTAGGAAAATCTTTTACCATGATTGGGAAAGATAACTCCACACAAAGCCTTGGTATCATCCCCTGTGCAATTTCTTGGCTCTTCAAATTGATCAATGAACGTAAAGAAAAAACTGGAACTCGTTTCTCTATTAGAGTATCTGCTGTGGAGATCAGTGGCAAAGATGAAAACCTTAAGGATTTGTTAGCTGAAGTAGCCACTGGCAGCCTTCAGGATGGCCAGTCTCCTGGGGTTTATCTGAGAGAAGATCCGATATGTGGAACCCAGGTATAATGAATATCACAACATAGATTTTTCTGAGCCTGACTTTCCTCTACTTTTTATTTCCTTTTATCTGACAACAATTACGACAACTTTTAAGCCAGTAAAAAAAATTGATTGCTTTTAATTTATAAGCCCTTCTCCCCTGATGTACATATTTGTTTCTCTTAGTGCCCTGGAGATTTAGCCAGTTCAGGAAAAAAAAAAAAAAAAAGCCCCTGTGCTAATTAGTAATTTTCATGTTTATATTCAAGCTTCAAAACCAAAGTGAGCTAAGGGCCCCAACAGCAGAGAAAGCTGCCTTTTTCCTTGATGCTGCAATTGCTGCCAGAAGCACCAGCAAGCCTGAATGTGAGGAGGAAGACAGGAGGAATTCACACATGCTCTTTACTCTTCACATATACCAGTATCGCATGGAGAAGAGTGGCAAAGGAGGAAGTATGAACATTCTTACCATACTGTTTATTTTTAAATGATGTGGTCTTGCATTAATTTTAATAATAAATTGCAATTAACTTAAAAAGAAAAAATGAACTCTCAAGCCAGTTGAGTCACCTTTAACTTTTGTAGCTGTGACTAATATCTGGTTTCCTTACAATTAAGTATTAATTTGGTCATTATCCCATGCTGTATTCATTATTCTCCTCATTTGAATGCCTTTTGAATGCCAGGTTTGGCTTGAATCCATGCAAGAACGTGATGTACAACTGTTTTTCCCCTTTTTGTTTTAGTGTCTGGAGGACGCAGTCGTTTGCATCTCATTGATCTAGGGAGCTGTGAAAAAGTGCTGAGCAAGAGCCGAGATGGAGGAGGCTCTCTGTGTCTGTCTCTCTCTGCCCTGGGCAATGTAATTTTGGCCTTAATTAATGGTGCTAAGCATGTGCCATATAAGTAAGTGAATTCTTGTCTGCATTATCTTAAATTTGTGGCTGGTGTTACCTNTCCTTGATGCTGCAATTGCTGCCAGAAGCACCAGCAAGCCTGAATGTGAGGAGGAAGACAGGAGGAATTCACACATGCTCTTTACTCTTCACATATACCAGTATCGCATGGAGAAGAGTGGCAAAGGAGGAAGTATGAACATTCTTACCATACTGTTTATTTTTAAATGATGTGGTCTTGCATTAATTTTAATAATAAATTGCAATTAACTTAAAAAGAAAAAATGAACTCTCAAGCCAGTTGAGTCACCTTTAACTTTTGTAGCTGTGACTAATATCTGGTTTCCTTACAATTAAGTATTAATTTGGTCATTATCCCATGCTGTATTCATTATTCTCCTCATTTGAATGCCTTTTGAATGCCAGGTTTGGCTTGAATCCATGCAAGAACGTGATGTACAACTGTTTTTCCCCTTTTTGTTTTAGTGTCTGGAGGACGCAGTCGTTTGCATCTCATTGATCTAGGGAGCTGTGAAAAAGTGCTGAGCAAGAGCCGAGATGGAGGAGGCTCTCTGTGTCTGTCTCTCTCTGCCCTGGGCAATGTAATTTTGGCCTTAATTAATGGTGCTAAGCATGTGCCATATAAGTAAGTGAATTCTTGTCTGCATTATCTTAAATTTGTGGCTGGTGTTACCTGAGAAATGGATTGCATCAACAATCTACTCTTTACCTGAAGTTAAAGGAAATTCTGTCAGAGAGGGGTCTGTCTTCTTATAAGGTCACTCCTACAGATACATGTGTCTTTTCATCTACTTGTCCATATTAACATACACACAGGTTTTGAAATGTTCAAGTAACATGAAATTCTTAGTTATGTGGCCAAAAATGGTGTATTGGTATATGCTGAAGTTGGGTGAAGTGTTGGGGAGGGTTTGATTATTGAAAAAGTGAGGGAAAAATGGCTAAGATATTTTTCTTCATTCTCTCTCATCTTTGTTTTCTGGATTTGGAATTTTTGGCTGATCTCAGCCAGCTGGATTTCAATGAATAATTCAACCCAAATTTCATAGGACTTTTTCTCTTTTTGCAAATGTAAAAATCGTATGGAAATTACAGAAAATATTTGCGTGTTGATCAAGTATGATCATCAAAGGTTGTTATTTCTATATGTCTTTTTGGATGATACATATTTTCAATTAAAAAAAAAGAAGACCACCGTGTTGCACATTAGTTTAGCAGAAGCGAATGTTTAGGTGTGTTCCTCTGTGGAGTGTCTGTGAGAAAAATTTTGTGTCAAACACACCTGTGGGGAGCCCAGCTTAAAGACAACAGCCACATTGTAAGCACCCTTACCAGAACTTGGCCTTCGGTCCTTAAATTTAATTGCTGCTTGTCTTAATGCATTATAACTTTGTGCTTTTGTTATTAATCATGTCATTTCACATATTTATCTAGTGATGCATCTCAAACAGGTGGGTTTTTTTCTCTCTGTATTAGGCAGGGAGATATTTTCCTCAGGCTAGTTGCTAGCTTTGTGTATGCAGCAGAGGATGGATGGGTTAGAATAGGAAAGGGCAGATCCTTAACTTTGTCACCTACTGTGGTTTACTGACCAGACATGACAGGAGTTCCCTCAGGCTGGACCAGCTCAGTGGGGGTGGTAGGAAGCAGCCTCCATGGAGCTGTGGGGAAAGATGCCCTGGAGACCAGTGGAGGACAAAATGTCACTTGTCTTGTCAGTGTTACTGCCCACAGTGGAGGATTTGCATCACCAGGACCGCCTCCAGGGATATGTCCTGCTTCCCTTCTGCTATGTCAGAGCAGACTGCAGGTGGCAAAATGTTAAGGTAGCTTAGTTGGGGTGACACTTACATTTCTGGTACCTAACATTGTTATATCTGTTCAGAGATTTGTTACCATTTCTGCTGACTTCTTTATTTATTATTAAAAGTGTTTGCACAGAGCTCACAGAGTGTAACTATTCAGGTACTAAGTCTGTTCACCTTTTTAAAAGTACAGCACTCATGAGCTTTTTTTGGCTAGTACGACCTAAACATGAGATAACTAGTTATCAGTAAATTGATTTGCAACTTTCTAAGCAACAAAATGACTTCCTTAATGTAAATACACAGGCAGATAAATTAAAATAGTGGTAACTTGGTATGTGTACATTTAGACACATTTTAAGTGTGGTTAATAANGCAGGTGGCAAAATGTTAAGGTAGCTTAGTTGGGGTGACACTTACATTTCTGGTACCTAACATTGTTATATCTGTTCAGAGATTTGTTACCATTTCTGCTGACTTCTTTTATTTATTATTAAAAGTGTTTGCACAGAGCTCACAGAGTGTAACTATTCAGGTACTAAGTCTGTTCACCTTTTTAAAAGTACAGCACTCATGAGCTTTTTTTGGCTAGTACGACCTAAACATGAGATAACTAGTTATCAGTAAATTGATTTGCAACTTTCTAAGCAACAAAATGACTTCCTTAATGTAAATACACAGGCAGATAAATTAAAATAGTGGTAACTTGGTATGTGTACATTTAGACACATTTTAAGTGTGGTCAATAACAGGAGCATATTTCTTATCTACATGTACCATACATGCATGAGAGTGAAAGCACAGCTTGTGGTGTAAAACTCTGCAAAAAAAAAAAGGTGGTGGTTTCTTTAAATAATCCTGGTATCCTCATTTTTTTGCACAGGGACAACAAGTTGACAATGTTGTTGAGGGAATCTCTTGGGAACATCAACTGCAGGACTACTATGATTGCGCACATTTCTGACTCCCCAGCCAATTATGCAGAGACTCTCACCACTGTTCAGCTGGCATCACGAATCCACCGTATGAGAAAGAAGAAATCGAAGGTTGGTTCACAAACAAGCAGAAATTAATTCATTTGAAAATGAGTTTTCCTAACCTCTCGGTAGGGGAACATGGGATTTCTCGATGGTAGGAAATAATACAAAATGCATAAAAGCTCAGGAGAGGAACTGACAAATGACTTGGCACTGAGCCATGATCCTGCCCCCAATCCTTAATCCTGAAATTCCCTTCTTTTTGTTTCAAACACGTATTCTTTCTTTGCATACATGTGGGACTATTTCAAAAGTTTCTATTGGTATTAATTAAAAATCAATAGAGGAGGAACAGAAAACTACTGAGGAGAAAGACAATGCATAATATTTAATGGAAATTATCTGAAAAGGTGTGATTGTTACATTATTACTAATACAGTAAAATCTATGTAGCATGTTATTTTAATTTTCCCTCCCCTCTAGTATTTTCCCACTGGATGCAGTTGTGGTAGTATACACAAAGCACAAAGTATATTGCAAGCCTGACCTTTTAATCATTTACTGTACATGTATATACTTATTTATCAATTGATACTAATAACTTTTTCCTTACTTCTCATTTGCAGTATGCATCCAGCTCGTCTGGAGGAGAGAGTTCATGTGAAGAAGGGCATGTCCGGAGACCGCCCCATTTGCGACCATTCCACCCACGAACTGTTGCCCTTGACCCTGACCTTCCTGTCCTGAATATATCCAGTGATCCTGATTACTCCTCCAGCAGTGAACAGTCCTGTGATACTGTCATCTATGTTGGTCCCAACGGTGCAGCTTTGTCCGACAGGGAATTGACAGATAATGAAGGTCCGCCAGAGTTTGTTCCCATTATTCCATCCCTAAATAAGAAGAGACATAAAGACAATTCTGCTATTGGCAGGAGTTCTGACAAGGACCATTTTAAATGCAACACTTTTGCTGAACTGCAGGAAAGGTTAGAGTGCATTGATGGAAGTGAGGAACCCATGAAATTTGCTTGTGGAGAAATCTCTGTTGGGTCCAATAGCAGTCCTGTTCCTGGAAGTACAGAAAATGCACAGTCTAAGTTGATAAAGGAAAAAATATCCTCTCCTTCTGGAGGATTTAAGAAACCGATTCCACAAGAAACTGCATCTCCCAAAAAAGGACATAACCTTCCTTTCCAGCCTGTTGCAGCAAGGGGTGGCAATGGCAACTGTCAAGAAAATAGCACACCTCACTTGAAAGCAGAGCTTTCCAAGCTGCAGGGCAGAGCTGACAACAAAATGATAGACTCTATCCTGGAGGGGGAGAGAGAGACAATCATGGATTCCCTGCAGACTTCAAGGTGTAGCCCTTTGAGGAATCCAGAGCAGAATAAGGCCACAGCTGAATGTGTCCCTAAGGAAAAGTCCTTGTACGTGAAGAGACCCTTGCCAAGCCCAGCACCTCCCCCTCCACAGCAGAGAGAACCCTCCCCAAGCTCCAGAGCTGAGAATTTGGAGCTGGACAATAGCAATGCAGTTCGGACTCCTCCTGTGGGAATGAGCAAACAGATGGGAAACAAACCTGAGCAAAACCCTGTAGGAAGCACATTCCTCGTTGGTAGCAACACCCAGAGTCAGTCAGGTGCGATAGAGGTACACAGCTTCAGGTCAGCATTCAGAGGGAAATGTTTTGATCGGGATATACTGACCACCACAGTGACTTTGCAACAGCCTGTTGAGCTGAATGGAGAGGATGAGCTTGTTTTCACAGTAGTGGAAGAGCTCTCTATTAGTGGAATTATGGATAATGGGAGACCTTCCAGTATCATTAGCTTTAACAGTGACTGCTCCCTTCAGGCCCTTGCATCAGGTTCGAGGCCGGTCAGTATTATCAGCAGCATAAATGATGAGTTTGATGCTTATACCTCACAGGAGACTTCTACTGGTGTAAATATTGATATTGTTGTGCCCTTTGCTAAGGATCCCTTTACCAGCAGCAGACGTTCCTCCATCAGTTCATGGCTTAGTGAAGTCAGCATTTGTACAATTGAAAGTGATGGAGCCCAGTCTAGTGACGGTTTTGTCGCACAGTCATCTTACAACTGTAGTAAGTCCGAAGAACCCTTCAACTTGGATTCATCCCATTTATGTGTTCCCCTGAAAAGCGCTCTGAATGACAGTGGATTTTGCTTCTCTGAGCTGGAGAGTGAGAGCTTGAGTTCCGGCAAGCTTTCCTCAGGCATCAGCAAAAGCCCTCAAACCTCTGAAACTACCAAAGCGTCTCAGATAAAAAGTGCTTTTTGTGTCACTGATCAGCCAGTAAAAATTAAGTTTAGTAATTCTCGTGATGCGCCTGTGCTAGAAACAATACATTCTAGTCTTCCTAGGAAAACAAAAACTACCTCTTCTCCAATCCACAATAATACTGTCCTCAGCTATAAAGAGCTGCAGAATCCACATGGTGTATTTGAAGATCCTTGGCTGTTACGCACCGATTATCACTTGGAAGCAAAACCTGCAGACTCAATGCTGTCTCCAAAACCTCACACATTTGGTGAGAAGCAGCCAGAAAAAGCTGCCCAGTGTTTTGGCACAGCATCCAGGCCAACAAAGTCGCAGACGATGCTCTCTTGTTCGCAGAGGGTTGTGGATGGTTGTGAAATGGCCTGCAAATCCTCTAGTGGAGCTGCAAAGAAGTCAGAAGTTGTCATGAAGATGCCACAGCTGAAGAGAGGAGCCACCACACTGGGAGTGATGCCAGTGTCACATGCTAACAGTACTTTGCCGGAGTCTGTGACACGAGGGAATTTGGATGCTCCCTTGGCCACTGGCAGCTTGAAATCATCACTGGGAAAGAAGAACACACCACAGAAATCAACCATGGTGCCCAGACCAGGTGGGCCAACACCTCCAACACCTCCTGTACGTAAATCGAGCCTGGAGCAGAAACCTGTTGGTCTGGGTAATGGTGGGGGGAAGGCCTCTGGCCTGGACTTTGCCAGAGCTGCCACGCCAAAGGCTGAAGATGAAGCAGATTTGCGGTTGAAAGCTGGCTCTTACTTTAGTGAAAGTGTCAGCTGCAAAATGACCCTGAAGGGTGACCACTCTTTGCCCAAGATGACGTCCAGCTTAAAGGTGAAGGCATCAAAGAGTGAAACCGTGCACCGATACGGGAGCCACATGTCTCTGGAGAGGTGTGACAGCCTGACATCAGTTGGATCCAAAGCAAGCATGGTGAGGGAGAGTGGGAGCACTGGCAACAGCCGGGCAGGGCGCTCTGTCCCCAGACTGGGGGTCCCTCCTGTTGCTTCCAGTGTGGGTTTACCACTGCCCTTCACTGCCCCTGCACCCGGTAAAAACAGCCAGGCAAAACCTACAGCTAACCAGAAGGTGCAAGCCAATGGGAATAAAACCCGGGGCCTCTCTGCCAGTGGGTCAAAGTCTCTCAGCTCCTCTGTGAAGTCCCTGGCACAGCCTGCAGGGAAGGGCTCTGGCATGGCTCCTGGTGGGAAGGCAGCCCCCCGTTCTGTGCAGCCTGTCAGCAGCAAACCGGGCCGTGGGACCATCATGGGCACCAAGCAGGCCATGAGGGCAGCCAACAGCCGCGTGAATGAGCTGGTGTCGGGCGGCTCTGCCAAGGCGGGACACTTCCGAGGCTCCACTGACTCTGACAGTGGCAATGACAGTGGCATCAACCTCAGCGATGAGAAGTCACAAATGCCAGTGCTGCCGTCTCCATACAGCAAGATAACGGCACCGCGGCGGCCGCAGCGCTACAGCAGCGGGCACGGCAGTGACAACAGCAGCGTCCTGAGCGGGGAGCTGCCGCCAGCCATGGGGAGGACGGCTCTGTTCTATCACAGTGGGGGCAGCAGTGGCTATGAGAGCATGATTCGGGACAGCGAGGCCACTGGCAGCGCCTCCTCGGCACACGACTCCATGAGCGAGAGCGGGATGTCGTCGCCAGGTCGGATGAGGAGCCTTAAATCCCCCAAGAAGCGGTCAACAGGTAAGATATGAAGGTGCAGGTGGCCAGGTGTCTGCTGGTGCTCCGCTGCATCCTGAGGATGGAGGCGTTTTGTGGCATCTCTGACAGAGCAGAGAGGAGGCTTGGAGGGACCTCAAAGCAGGGAGGTAGACTGTATGCACTTGTGTGTGCATGTGTATTGCTGTGACAGCAACTACTTGTCATTTATTTTACTTCAAAGCTGCAGGTGTGACACAGGTGCTGTGGTGGAGAGGGCAGGAGAGGTGTGGGGTGCCCCGGGGTGCCGGCAGCCACCTGCTGCCTCCTCCCTTGCAGGGAGGCTGCTGGCAGATGGGGGACATTCCTTCCTCCCTCAGCAGGTGGCCCAGATAGGGAGGGTGTTATGGGTTGGTTGGGAAAAATGAGGTGCAGGGTGAGTGCTGATGAGTTTTGTGAGGAGCAAGTGAGTGATCCTGGAAGACTGGTGAGAGAAGGGCAGTGAGGAGGAGCTCTGCTGCTGGGTGTCTGTGAGGGAATGCCAGAGAGACCAGCTGGGACTGTGGTTTAGAAACAAAGGAATAGGCCTGGAGGTGAGAAGAGTGTTTGTGAATTAATGAGGATTGTTAAATGTGCATTAGATTACCCAAAGGTAAGGCTTAGGGGCAGAGGAGCAGGGCATGTGTAAGGTGCAGCGACTCTTAGGTTAATGCTACCAGCTAATCGCAAAATTACTGTATTGCACTGTAAGAGTATTTATATTGAGAAATTTTAGGGTGTATGTGTGGATGCTATAAGCAGAAGGAAACTGACAGGGAGAGTTGCTTGGAAGAGGCAACTCTGGCTCACTGGGTCTGACCACGTCAAGCAAAGGTGGGAGTATGCGAGCCAGGTCCCTGTTTCTTCCCTCAGGTACCTTTCCTCATTGCTTTCGCCGGTGGTGCTGGTATAAGTGCAGCTGCAGTCAAGTGTGTTTGTAGCCAGCTTCAAAACCTGGCTCATATGATTGCTGTTACAGTGTTAACTTCTCTGATGTAGGTTGAGATCCTGTGGTATTGTAAGGAATCCACGGCTACCAGTGTCATGTAGCTAATGACCAGCAGCCTCCTCCAACAACCCGGGCACACTGACTGTTGGAAATGTAGCAGGAGCTAATACCTGAGCAATGCAATCTGAACTTCTCGTTGGAAAGTGGCAATTAATGCAATCCCTGTAGATGTACATGATGCTCAGTTCTGGCAGTAAAACCAAATGAGTGAAGCTGATCTCATGGTGCTTTCTGGTCAAGGCAGCTTGGTTGCTTCAGCAAGTGGTAAATCATTTGGGAAACTTAGTGCAACATTTGCTGCACTTCTCTTTCCATAGCATATCAGCCTCTTAAACCTTTCCTACAAATCAATATTAACAGCTGTATAAGTTGCGCACATATTGAGAAGGCATTACCCACTGATGGATCTGTATTTGTTTTTGCCCCAGGAAATGCTTATAAGATCTTTAAAAATGACAAACTATTTCTTTTTACAGTTGTAATTGCTCTATATCAGTAAATTATGTATTACTTTTTTGGAGTGCTTTAGACTTTGAGAAAATAATGTGGTTTATGCATGAAATGTGGTTTACCAGGAAGTGTGTCAACTTCTTACGAGAAATGTTTGGTTCAGACCCATTATTGTTCTAAACTAATTGTAATCTTTGCACATTATTAGATATTCTTGGAGCAGCTTATGTTACACCAGGCTGTGTTGGAGTCTCTGGATTTAAAGACAGATCCTACTCACATATATGTCACTGTAAACCTGTCCCCTTATCCTGTAACTTCGTTCTTGGAGAAATGACATTGACCCTGGCTTGTACAGTGGAAGGAGATGAAGTTTACCTGCTTATTGCATGTGTTTGACCTGTTTGGTGTCCTCCTCAGAGGAATCTCCTGTCACCAAAGCAGTTACAGGATCAGGGTTACAATATGTGGCTTCATCCAACAGGACTGTAGTGGTGTTTCAGGCTAAATGGATTGGGGTTGTGAGAGTGGTGTTGTAGAAGTAGAAGCAAGTCTTCCCCTTTTGAAAACATTCCCTTTCTGTTCTTGTTACTTAGAAATGAGAAGGATGCAATTAAGAATGAGGGATGTTTTTCCTAAGAATATGTAAAACAGGTAACTTTTTGAGTACCAGTGGAGTTGTGTTGCTTTGGAGGTGCCTGCTGGGATTTTGTCTGCATTCATGTTGAAGTTCATGACAGGGCTTATCTGACAGCCTTAACATGCACTTAGCTCTCCTGTAGAGGTCTCAGCCCAGAAGTTATTTTGGCAGCATTGTCCTTTGAGCAGAGCTGCCTTGTCTGTTTGAAGTGCTCCCTTTTGTAAGAGCAGAAGAAACAAGACTCTTCACCTCTGAGTTAGTTTTTAATAAGAGGAGGCTATTAAGTACTAAATTTATTGTCACCAGTCACCTAAAGCCAGCTTATGCTTACTGCTACTGTGTGTCATTTCAGCTTGTTTCTGGTGGCCTTCATACCTCCTCTTTTTAGGGATTGGACTGCAGCCTTGTTAATATTGCCTGACGAACTCTATGCATGTACTCCTCCTTGATACATGTACTGTAAAAGTCAGCGTTTTAGAGAATGGAAAGAGACTTTATAATTACAAAAAAATTGCTGGACACCAGAGTCCCAACTCTTGCAATCAAAAGTATCACCATTTTGAAGGATATAACTCAGTCTCTGCTTCATGAAACTTGAACCCTAGTGGATGCATCATGGTGCAGTATGATATTCTTGGTAAATCTGGCAGCATTCTATTGAAAGTTCCCAGAATTGGTGAATTTTATCATGCGGTGAGCTTCTGGTTGCTGGTGCAAAGGTGTGATACATCTCAACGTTAGAAGTGCTCAAGTTGCAGCTTGGTTGATGCCTTTTGAATGCCTCTCAATCCCACAAAGTCACTGAAAACTGCTGGTATTTAGCACCCTAAAACAGCAGTAGTAGTTCTGGAGGGAACTGTTTGAGCTTTGCAAAGAGGTAGTGGAGTGACGGGGATCTTAGATAGCCTTGCTTGGCTTTAACTGGGGGAGCAGAAGATTTCTCGTGAAATAAGCCATTATCAGTATTAGTTTTAGATTATTCACTATCTCATTGCCTTTGCAAGGTAATGATACTATTGTCGTCCACCAAAGTAAAATCAATCCAGGCAAAATTTTTTGCAGGGAGAGAATAAAGAACTGATGTTCAGACATCTGCTTTGGGAGAGGAACTGCTGTTGCTCCCATCTGTGAACCAAGTGAAACCTACTTTGTCAAGGCAGTAACTCAATTAGCAGCCTGAGGGTATTTTGTTGAAAGGAAAGATCAAGAAAAGTGTTTCTTCCTAAGTATCCTGAGAACCTAGATCTTTCTCTAATTCACTGCAGTATGTTCTGCAGCGTGTTAGAGTCTTAGAGCCTGAGGAATGTTTGTTTTTTGTATTTTAGGTCTCCAGCGTCGTAGGCTGATTCCTGCTCCATTGCCCGATGCTGCCTCCTTAGGAAGAAAACCCAGTGTCACTGGCCAATGGGTTGATCTGCCACCTTTGGCAGGCACTTTGAAAGAGCCATTTGAAATTAAAGTTTATGAGATTGATGATGTGGAACGATTACAGCGACACAGACAAGAGGAAACTGAGGTCAGCACATATTTTACAACTGTAGACAACTTAAATTACAATATACAGACAAAGTCCTTGCTTGAATGCCAGAATGGTGTTCAGGAAATTGATTGCAATTAAAGTACTATAATTATTAATTTTACAATTCATATGTTGGGGTACCCTTAACACAGACAATGAAAATGATTACTGTCTAAAATTAATTGTGTCTAACATGACTGATGGTGTAAATGGAAGTTACCAATGAATACATTATGAGAAGACTTCATAATCCTAGCCTGGCTGGTGAAACCTTACAGCCTCCCTCAACGATAGGGTCATTAACTCTTTATGTAAATGACAGGATTCTATTAAATCAGGGATATGTTGAGTTTAACATACTTGTAATTGGAAAATACTCCTGCTAATTCTACTTTAGAGACCAAAATTTTATGTCCTACTGATGCCTTTTTCCCATTTCTTTTGCAATAGCCTTTCCAGGATGTTGAGAAGGTAGGAATGCTTTTAAGAAAATAAGGATTAGTATGTTTTAGTATTAACTGTAACTCTGAAATTATCATTGGGCTGTGTTTATCATTTTCACTACTGGGAAAAAGATCTACAAACAGCAGTAATTTCAGAATGTATTAAGAGCTGTTTGCTAATTCAGAGAAGTGCAACAAATGCTCAGGTGATGTAGTTTGTGGTTCCTCTAGATGAGAATTCATTAATATAAACTTCAAATATAAAGACCCCCCAAGAACCCATAAAAGCCCCACCAACCCCACAACCAAATAAAGCAACCCACCTGCTCACTCTTACAAGTAGTGAGCTGGGAGCAATTTGTGTCAGACTGTTATGGGCCAACTCACAACAGGAAAATTCATGGAATGGTCTTTCTGTGTCTTAAAAGGGTCTGATGTATTTCCATACCAAGCTGAAGATACTAGAGAGGCGCCAGCAGCGAATCAGAGAAATAAAGGCAAAGCATGAATTTTTGAAGGAAGAGTTGGAAGAGACAAAGTGCAGGTTGATGATGGATCCAAATAAGTGGAAAGAAGACTGTAAGTATTTTGCAATAACAGCATTATGATCAGCCTCTAACAGATTTTTGGCATGTCAGCAGTCCCACTGAAAAACTTAATCACTTGCTAAGATATTTGGCTGAATTGAGTCCTACAATACTCTGTGACTCCATCTATGTTTCTGTAATATTTGATTTGAACAGAAAAACCATCCAAGCCAACCAGAAGAGAACATCAAAATGGTGCAGAGACACATTGTGGTGCTTGTTAATATTAAATATATAATCTTTTATTTTTCTTCTTTCCAAAGAAGGAAAAAATTGTTTCCATATCCATGTTATAGCTGGGAAACTGAGGCATGAGATTTGTTGACAGACTGAGCGCTGTGTGTAACTGGAGCCTCAAGGCAGAGTTTTGCGTTTGCTGAACAAAGGGAAAAAAAGTCTTAGTTCAAGACTAAATTAAATTTTACTCCACCATAAAATTTTACTCTACCATATTGGCTCCTTTGTGATAGAATAATGTTTTACGATCAGCTGTTTCTCTTACTCAGTACTTTTTTGTCGTGACAGTTGAAGTGGATCCTGATCTTGACAAGGAGTCGCAGGAGTACCTGGAGGCACTGGAACAAGTGACAGAAGAACTGGAGCAGTGTGTTAATCTGTGCAAGTCACATATCATGATAGTGACATGTTTCGACATTGGAATAACCGATATGCAAGATGGAGTGAGGGAAGTAGAGGTTTGAAGAGAGGTTTTTCAAGGGACTGAAGGAAGTGAAGCTGGGTCGTCCGACACAAAGAAGGGATAAAGTAGCTGGGAAGTGAAGGAGGAAAGGTGAAGACTAAAAAGCAACAATGAATGTTGTAAGAGAAAGAAACAGCTGAGGAAGGGGAATGTTCATAAATCATTTGGTGCCTCAATGTGACCTGAGCTGTACAAAGATAAAAGTAGGATCGAGTATTGCTTCTGCCAGAGGGAAGTGAAGAAATTCAGTACAAACCCTGATGTTAATTAACAAACAAACACATGAAATGGAAGTGCCTTTAAAGTTAATTTGATTTTCATTTTTGTATTTGGTGCTAGAATTAAAGCCAGCAAACCTAAGCAGACCACAAAATGTATTCCTATGAAATATTTTATACTGTATAGTGTATTTATGACTATATGTAAAAAAACAAACAACATTGTAGCAAAAGCAATAAGTAAATTATGTTTTCATACCTGAACTTGCCTTCTTGTTTCATAGAAAAGCTGTTTTATGTAGCAGAATTAAAATTGTATTATAATTGTTTTCTTGGTTAGGGTTCAAGATATTTTTATGAACATTTATCTATTGAAAAGGAGTATTATGGCATTTTGAGAGGATTGTTTCACCTTCAGGTTTTGTATTATTACTTTTTGAGATCAAAATAAATGTTTGTTTTCCATTTTATATATACATATATAGATATATATTAACTGCTTACCTGCTTCCTTGGTTACTAACCTCACTTTTCACAGACCTGGTCTTTTTGGAGTCATAAACTTAATGTGAGGAAGTCTACAAAGGGCACTGTGGTTTGTTTTGGTTTTCTTTTTTCCTCTCTGACTGCAGGAATTGAGAATTATGTTTATTACCAAAACCGTAAAACAAGCAAAAAAAAAAAAAAAGGAGCTAAAAGTTTTTGTAAATGTTAAGTTAGGTCCATATTTTTATATAGTTTTGACTATAAATATAGCATTTGCATTTTGAACTTTTAAGACAAATAGTATATCTTTTTACAGTTTTTCTAAGGAAGGCAAACCCTCAGGATCAAGTTTATACATGCTGCATGAGATTTGTGCTTTTTTGAAGGAGGCCACTTAAGTGTGGAAACTATTGATAAATTGTTGCCAAACAAATACTTTTGAAAAGGTTTAATAGTGTATGTAATACCACATTTCATAACGAATCATATTTTCTAATCATCTTCCTTTTTATGGTTTTTTCAAATCCTTTGTATAAATATGTATTATAACAGCTTGCTTCAGTTTTTATCTGTGAATAAAAGATACATCTATTGTTATGAGTGCTTTTTGCTGTGTATGTGATTTTAATGTTCAGAAGAGGGGGGATGGCCTGTGGTACACTGTGTTAAATGTCATATTGCATTGTGTCTTTGCCCAAGAGGTGTATAGCTGGGAACAGAGTTCTGACATTAGTCATCGTAAACCAGTCAGGAAAGAGAGATGAAACACCAAAGAATGCAATAAATAGCAATGATAATACTTATATTCTCTTAGCACTTTATAGTTTACAGAACAAAGACCTGTGGCTCACATACTTGTTTTCCCTGATGAGGAAAAGCAATTAAAAATGGGTCAGAAACCACAAGCAAACTAGGAAGTGGAATCAAGCCCTGGGCTCCGTAGGTCCATCATGGCAAACAGCTACATTCATTGCTCTGTGACATTGCTGGGTTTGCTCCCTGGCTGGACAGCAGCTGTGCCTGGTCCTCAGCTCCTGGTGCTGGCTGGAGCCTCCCCAGCCAGGGTTAGTGTAAAGCTTTTGCTTCTAATGACACCAGCTCTAGTGTTTTCCAGCCATTTGGCCAAAAGGCCGATACTGTGTGAAGCTTTCCCCTCCCTCTTTTTCTCTCCTTAGGTAGGCCTAACAGCATGGCATCCATGCACTGTTTTCTTACCCTCACAAGGGGCCTGTGAGGTGGGGTAAATTCCTTCCTCCTCATTCTGCAGCTGGAGAAGTGGGAGAGTAGGAGCAAGAGTTTGAGGCTTAAGTAGATTTTTGACTGTATGGGCTACAAAGAGTGCCTGTCTCTGTTGCTCTGATTTATCCCTGGAAAAGGGTGCACTGTGTTTGTTTACTGCCATTTGGCACTGTGTCGGGTCCTATGCAAGGGAATATGGCATCTAGAATTTCTAGAGGATCCCCTTGCTGATACCGTTGAATATCAGCTATATTTACTAACTTGTAAATTTCAGCTAAATTTACTTTCTGTGTGCAGAAAGTCACAGTTCTTCCAAAGATAGAATCAAAACCATGTAGTGATTCGATACATTGTGGGTTTTTTCAGAGCAAGGATTAGATAAATAAATACAATCAAAACAAAAAAAGGAGCAGCATGCTGAGGAACAAGTATTTATTAGCAAAAGCGAAAACCTCCAGGAGCATGATAGCAAAAAGAGAATGTATTCATCAGGAGCTCTACAATTGGTGTTGGGTTTTGCACTGGTGCCATCGCACTGTCCTCTGGAGATGCACATCTTAATGGCTGCAGCAGGAGTTGACCTGTGGTACATCTGAGCCTTGGCACACGCTCTTTTTTAAGGTAGCCTCTGATGCCCTCTTGAATGGGCCCAAGGGGTTGTGTTTCTCTTATTTATTTGCCAGCCACCTCATCCTCTCCTCAGAGATCTTCATTGTTTCTCCCCCACTCTGGCAATATTATCATCCTCTGAAATAAAAATCAAGCTGCTAATCATCCATCCCAGTTTTCATAAACCTGATAATTTGTTTAAATATTTCCCTGTATAGTGTTTGCTTATCAGACTTGCATCCTTTGATATTTTCTCCTTCATTTCTAACTATGGTTATGTTTGCCACAAAGAAGCAAAAGAGACATTTCAGGGCTACTGAGTTCCATGTCAACATGGCAAAAATATGCATAATAAATGCATTTGGCCTCGGGCTTGGTGGCACAAAGCAAGCCTGAGATGCAAAATAAGGTGAGGCACTGATGGATGAAATACAGAGTTTTCCCTATGCAAATACTGTTCTTTATTGGTAGTTGTGGGTAGTAAATTATCTTTCATATCTCAAGACCTGAGGTAATCTTTTAGCTTACTGTTTTAGCTGTTGCAGTTCTGTCCAGCTAAATATACTTAGTTTATTATTTGAGCCTATTTTACAAAGAATTATATCAGATTACAGATAATTTCAAAATTAGGCTGGATGCTTTATTTCATTCTTTGTCTATTTAAATTTAATGATTTAAAATAGCCATTAAATTGCACACTTAAAGATCTGATCATGTTGAGCTTGTTATGATACCAAATAAAACTTCAGAAACTTACTGTCTTTGGAGAGCTGCCTGAATAACTTTCAGCAGGGATAGTTCACACTGGAATTTTTTCTCCCTTGCTTGCAGTTCTTCCCATGAAATCCCTCACCTTCTACTTGCTGGGAAACCCTTTCTAGGTCCCTTGATGGCCCAGTTTACCAAGGAGTTCACATCACACCTATTTCCCAACAACAAGAAAAATAATGTATTTACAGCTGCTGGGTTTTTTGGAACCAGTGCAATGGTGATTCAAAGCTTAAAGATTAATTTCAGGGACAAAAATTCCCTTTTCCTCAAATCTCACATCTCACTAGGTTTCACAAGGAGGCCAGAGGTGAGCTTGCCTGTGTGTGAAGGACAAGGAGAGGAGAGGTCCCCACATGGTCAGGCCTGTTTCAGGAGGAGATGAAGTGTGGACTAGAACAGAAGTAAGTGAGAAAGCAGAACTCTCATCTGATGACCAGGGATTCGAGAAAGTGAGGAGGAACTTGTGTTCTGGACGTAGCCTCCAAGCTTACTTTTGCCTTTTCCCATTCAATGGTCATGGTGCAATCCATAAAGCTATTCCTGGGAGATGGGATTCCAGCTGGGGACATTGCTACATTGCTGCAAGTATTTGGAGTTGCAGTTAGTACAAACATAGATTCCTTATAGAGAAATAAGATGCTCTGTAGACAAAAACTTGTTTAATGTTAGGTGTAAACCCTTTTCCCACATAGTGCTTCTGATCTAACCAGTTCCTACTAAGGCAGTTCTAGGACACTGTAACTGCAGTACTGAAACATCAGTACTGATTGAAAATGCAGTAGAAATATAAGATTATGAGTTCGTTTCTCAGCATGCAGAAAATGTTTCATTTATTTCTATTTCAAGGTACCCCTGTATTCTCTTTCTAGTTATAAACTCATGTTTTCCAGTCACTTGCATTTTATTTTTAAAGTTATCTGTGGAATATAACTCCACAGGCAGCTGTTCTATAGTGTAGCTATAGGCAGGGTCTAAGACAAAAATGTTAGCTATAAGATGACCTCTGTATCAGATGTCCAAGCTGGCAGAAGTGGACATAAATAAAAAATGTTGCCATATTTGGGACCCAGTTCACTACAGTACTTAGGCACCTGTTCAAGCAAGCAAGTAAATCTGGTTTGTATCCAGCAAAACACTCCAATTTTGGCTTATATCCCACTGACTTGGATTTTTTTTGCTCCAGGGCTTCAGATGGGGTAAATTCCTTTAGCAGTGGTTCAGTGGAGCTACCCTGACTTTCACCAGATGAAAATCCTGCTAAAAACCTTTTATTTATCAGTGGTCTTTAGGAGAAAGGAAAGAATAGTTCTCTTGATGTGCAATGATATCACAAATGCAAATTAGAAAGCAAAAACTGCCTTCTGGGCTGGTCCTGTATGTAGCACCTCATGGCTTCATGCAGAATTTGACTTGCAGAAATATGCTTGTGCAATACACAGAATAAGACATAACCCTTGACAGTGTAAATGCTCAGAGATTTATTATCAGACCCGAGGGGAGCTGCCAGATGATGGGGTGTGTTTGGCATGACGGTGACCTCAGAGCAGCTTACAGGGAAGCCAGTGGCTTCACTCGTCGTTTCCCTTCCCAAGAGCCTCCCCACAAGCAGAGGCTGGGTGGGACAGCTGGAGCATGGAGCCAAGTGGAGGGGAATATTTCAGAGCAACCCACGCAGGGACTCCAGGTGATGCACTTCAGCAGCAGCCTGTTTTTAACCTTGTTTATATGTCTTTTGCATTCAGCTTGAGACAGGTCATTCCCGGTTTGGGAATATTCCTGCTACCCCCATATGAGAGAGAAGGGCAGGTGTCACTTGACTGCACCTCACTCGGGGATGGAGAGTAAAGAGATGCTCTTACAGCCGCCACGAATAAAATTTCTGCCATCTCTCCACTGCATCAACACTTATTCAGTCACATAATTCACTTGCTGCGCTTTTATACGAATATTCTCTGTTGAGACTAGGACCTTTCAAATCTCGACGGTAAGGAAATTTCTCTGAGACAGCTTTTGTTTGCTTTGTCTTTCAAGTGGACAGCCTAGGCCCTGGCATGAACCAGTAAAACTTCACTCTGTCAAGGTTTTGCTTCATTTATTCCTTTAATGTAAACATTTCTTTGGGAGCTTCCTATCAGGTCTGGAAAAGGATGGCAACAGCTCCTTTCCTGCTTGGGCTCCCTGGAACAGCTGAAAGAGCTTGTCTTGAATTTTGAAAGACTTGGTTTTGGAGTTCTGCTGTGGACCTCAGTAGGAAAAGAACCAGGTCACTTGTTAACTCCTGGCATCACTGGTATTAAAGCAATATTAGATGACCAGAAGAAACAAAGCCTTCAGTCCCAGGGTAGGGAAAAAGCAGGTCCTGCCTCCTTGTTATCTGGCTCTCCTACTCGAGGTCAGCGGATTGCTTCAGACTCTGCCCTTCAGAGTGTCAGGGATCTAATCAGACTGTGGAGCTCCTGCCATGCTCACATGACTCTATTTAAAGCACATGTTAATTGATCTGACCTTGTATAGGAAATACCTTTGGAGTCCTCATGTGCTGCTCTCTGGGAGGCTGGCGCAGTGCTTCAGGGCACAGGCAGTAGAGAAATAAGCAGACATTTTAGAGTTTGGCCTTTGACTGGAAAAACTGACTTTTAAATATTGTCTCACCAAGACCTTTTCCTTTGCCTGCAACCGTGACCCTCCATTTGTCAGCACCTGGCACAGATACACTTACAAATGCTGCTTGTTTTGAAGGGTGCCACTCATTTTGTTGTACATTACCATTTAAATGAGTTACATTTGTACCAAAAGGCTTCAGTCTCATGGGGCTAAGTGCTGTACAAACACAATTTTTTAGCCTAAATAGACAGGGTACGAGAGGGAAGGACAAAGTGGACTACTGTGTTTGCCTTCAAATTGAGCACATAAAAGTTCTTAAAAATACGTCTCTCACAATATCCTTTGCTGAATACAGAGCAAAGCATTCAGCCGTGGCAGCTGAAACCCAGCAGACAGGCTCCAATGTGATGCCATTTTCAAACTGCTCAGTTTTCAAAGTGAAGATTATGTTATTTACTTATGGAACAGGAAATGAGGGAGAGCTTTTATTTGGCTTTTGGGGAGAGAAACAGAAGGAGGAAAATGTAATAATGTATACAAATACATCCATAATGGAAGAAAATGCCACTACATGGATTGTGCACTTCTTTGCAAAGCTGTGCATTCTGGGCAAGGACAAAGGAGTGGAGAAGATTGGGGGCAGCTGTGTGTTGCTCCCCTGTTTATTTTCTTGGTCACATTTCTGCTCAGCCTCATACCAACCAAATAATTTGCAACCCCTCTATGTATAGCTTTGATGTAGAAATTTTCCAAAACACTTTTGCAAACACAAGGTTTCCCTGTTTTCTCCTTTTGCCAATTTTTAAGTGTTCTGTACAGCATCATCTATTATTCTTCCTGTTGTCTCTTTGGATGCCTCCCTTGGTCTCTGATTTGCTCCTTGTTATCTAAAGTCTCTCTCCCTTTTCTTCCTCCTCTTCTTTACTAATAAGCCAGTTGTAAATGCAGTTTATTGTTAGGTGTTGTGCAATGGTAATGAAGTTACTTGATGGGGTTGTCCTTGATAGACAGGTGACCCAACACAAACCAAGTTCTGAAATAGCATCAAAGCATTACACGTCTCACTTATTTTTCCTTTAAAATTAGAACAAGGAAAGCTATCTGTAAAGAAGGTCTTCCAATATACTGACGAGACTCACTGGTTTACCATAGCAACTAAAGATCCCTTTTCAGGTGTGTAAATTGTAAGAACAGCACTGAAAAGTTTCATAAAATTTACCCTCCCATGGTATGGATGTGCTGTTTGAATCACTGATGTTATAAAATCCATTAATGTAGTAGATAGGTCTGTATATGTTGGGAATATGGCCAGGAATCTTGGCTCTGTTTGCGCGAGGCATGCAGCTGTACAGTCCTTGTCCTCCAAGGCCTCTCCCCACTAGCAGTGTTAATAATCAGGCTGGAAAGGAGCACAGCAGTCTGAGAGCACCGTGTACACTAAACTAACCGGGAACCTTTGGAAACACTAGTGCCCTGCCTCCCCATCCCCGGACAAAGCCTCTCTCTGCCCCTCGCATGGATGCAGCTGGTTAAGAGTTTTCCAGCTGATGGTAACAGGGGTGCAGGGCTGCTGGCAGCACTAGAGGACCTGTGCAAGTTGTTGCGTGCATTTCAAGAGGCTGCCACTGTGTTGCTTACGCAGAGCCCCCGATGCTTTGTAGCGGGTAATTTAGCCACAGCCTACCTCAGCAACATACTGCAGTAGTTCTGCTGTTTGCATGTAGGTTTAAAATGTGGCAATACTTCAGCAAAGCCAGCGTGGCTCCGTGTTTACGAAGGTGTTGCATCAGCCTTGCCTTTGTTGTGCTATCATCTTATCGGAGTGAATGAGTGATGAGTTTTGCCAGCCTGCAGTGCACTGGCATGAACCCTTCTAAGGAACGTGCTGCTGCTTTCCCTTTCTGAAGTGCGCCCTCGTAGACTGGAGAGGGTCAGTGCGTGAAGGAGCAGCTCCACTGGTTGACACAAATACCCGTGGCATTCAGACTATAATTAAATTTCTCCTGCTAGTCTTTGAGAAGGTCTACTTTAGCGATTTCATAGATGTCACTGCCAGCATGGCAGGACCCTGTAGCCCACCTGAAACCTGCCAGTTTTTGTCATTACTGCACTGCATTTGCCGTTTTATAGGTTTTTAAACCATTTATGTCAAGATGGGAGTTTTGTTAGCATTTACATGCATCAGATGATGAGCACTCCCATTGCCCAGGGGGATGTGAGACTGAAAAAGAAATAACAGATTTCCCTGTGCATTTGGAAAAAGGAGTGAAAAGGCTGTAGTCTTTATTTGCATGCAGAGAGGGGAGTGGTGACCATGTGGAAGGACTCAGCTTTGTACTGCAGCCAGCTAAAGTGACAAATTGACAGCCCTGGCAACGTGCTGGTGACTCACCATACCTATCAATCCAACAAGAGCTGGAGATTTGCTCTGTATAAAAGGAAACTGCTCTTTTTATTTGCTTTATGTTGATTTTTGCCTCCTCTAAGATGCATGATGAAGCAAGGATGGTGGAAAGATGTTTCATACCTTAGCAAACAGGTTTTTTCCCCTCCATTTTTGTCCAAACCTGAACTTGTCCAGTGGCCTTTGAATAGAAACACAGTTTGCTTTTTATACTGGGTGTTTCTGACATGTTCTGACTGGATCATAAAATGTCAGTAGGAAAACTGCAGAACACTACAGCAGAAGAGAACCTGCGGCTTTTAGTATCTCTCCCTGAGTTGATTGTTCTGCACTAGACCAGCACCATTCCCACAGACACCAGTAATAGAGTCAATATTAGTATTAAAGCAAGAGAGCTTTGTCCCATGGTTTGGACCTCAGGCTGTGCATGGTATCTGGCAGGAGGAGCAGAATAGCACGGTTCCTATGGAGTTACAAACCTCTGCCACTAAAGCTGATCTCCTGACACGCTCCCAGTGATAGTCCCAGCAGACAAAAGACAGCATGTGCCG
Source organism: Mystacornis crossleyi (assembly GCA_013400655.1). Taxonomy (NCBI): domain Eukaryota; kingdom Metazoa; phylum Chordata; class Aves; order Passeriformes; family Timaliidae; genus Mystacornis; species Mystacornis crossleyi. The sequence continues at coordinate 4,417 of VYZQ01054398.1, read as the reverse complement.
CAGCTAGTGCAGAGCAAATTGTGTGCTGGCTGCCTGGCCAATTGCTGCCACAGGGATAGCGAGATGCCTGACTTGCATCTGCCCTCCCCTTGGTGGAGGAGTTAATTTCCTCCTCTATCTCACTGCCAGTTTTCATGAAACCCTGTGGGAATGTAATTATCACTGAGATTTCTGTCCTTGGTCAGATTTGTTTGATGTTGGCCAACCCTTCTCCCAGTTACTGGGGAGAGGGGGAGAGTGGTGAGATGTACAGTGCTATTGAATAAAAAGGCTCAGCAGTTAGATGCATTCCTATGTGCAGTATGTATCTAAATAATTTGCTTTCAGAGCTGAGCATGGTGTTAGAACAGAAAAATACACAATGAAGCTGCACAGTCCTGAGTGATTCAGTGACTTCTTGTCCTAAACCTGAAGTCATCTGCTTATAATGAGATCGGCACAAAATGAGATACATCTGAAATAGGGTTTTACTTCTCTCAGTAAATAGCACCTTTCTCTGCTTTATTCCCAGGAATGAAATGTAAGTAGCTGAGAAGAGAGGATATTGGTGCAGCCAGTCGATCTGTGTTCAGTGGGGTTAGAAAAGCTGAAAATATCTCTGTCCTGGCATTTGCTTATGAGGATTTCTGACAGCTCCAGAATCTGGTTACAGGTTACACTGGCACAGGTTTACCTGAGAGTGCACTCAGGTAAATGCAGTTTGTTTGAACTTACATCAGTATTGATGAAAAGAGGGTTTGGTCCTCAGTCCTTCATTCAGGAAACCACCTGTGTTTTAGAAAGGATGCTCACATACTGGCTTAGCTCCCTGCCATGCTTCAGGAGGCACTTCTCTAATTTACGAGTTTAGTGCACATTATTGAATGGTACCGAATTAACTGGAGGTGAAAACAATTCTAGCACATTTCTTCAGCTTCTGGCAATGCATGTAACTCCATTGTCTTTAATAACAAGTGCTAATTTTACACCTGTTAAGGACTTGATAAAGAGCAGCTTGGCAGTGCTGTGCCTTCTGGGGTAGATAATGAGCCATTTTGTATCTCTGCGTTCTGGCTTTCTCACTTGCTTGTGCTGGCTGGAGTGCTAGGAGGGTGAGATGTAGATTTTATTTGCTGCCAAGGCTCTTATGTTATTATTCTGCCTCTCCGTTGCTGCTAGTAGCCATATGGGTGACTCTTCTGGGAATGTGAAGGCACTATATTTTGACTTACAACCCTGTGTGAATGGTTTTCTTGACCTGCGTGGTAAATCTTAATATGAGGACAACATTTGAAAATAGTCTTGACTTGCACATACCTTTGTCTCAAAAAATGAGGGGAGCTTTGGAGGAGTTCTTGTGAGAATTTTTTGAAGTCAGTAATTGTATGGGCCATCTGCTGTGAGGGGGAGAGCTGAAAAATGGTAGGTATTGTCTTAAGTGTGCGTAATCCAATTTTTTTTTGTGAATGCAGCCTTTAATCACCACTCTTGCAAAGTGAGGCATCTGCTTCTGAATTTGAATAGCTGAGACTAATCAGACTAATTCAAGTCTTTCTGCAATAGGCCTAATTGATCAACCTAATATCTTTGCAAAAAGAAAAATTGTTTATTTATGTTGTTCTTTACAATATTGAAGATGAATCTTTTAATCCCTTTGCAGGGTAGTCTTGAAAGTTGATATAGAAATTTGTTTGCAAAATACACCTGTTCTTATTTGTTGTGACTTCAAAGCCTGCACTGTGCTTAAAGGAAGAAGAAAGTGCTGATGTGTGTACTTCCTACTGTAGTCCTCCCATTCTCGTCATAGTGCGAAAAGTTATGTTAGTTTGAAATACAACTTAGCCTGAAGTGGGTGTGAAATATTCCAGTGCAAATTGCTAATTTGAACTGAAATATGTAGTCTGAGGAGAAGTTTTCAGTTAAGCCTTTTCTCATGTTTGTATGCCATGTCAAAATACTTTTGAGAGCTGAGCACCCTGCTGTGAAATCGTTTCTATATGTATTTACGTGCACAGTACATGCATTCAGTATGTTTTGAAAATAGTAAGGAAACCTATTATTAAAAGAGTGCTCTTGAGGGTAAACTGAGGAAAAGCAAAGGCACATGAGCTAGTGAGGCAAGTGTATTTTGGCTTCTTGTTCCTCACTCTGGCTGTTGGAAGATATACCACATCCCCCAGCTTCCAATCTAATATTGCCTGGACCTGCCCAAAAGGTTTTGAATCAAATGTAGAAATGTTATTTACAAGACAAAAATGTACTTCTGAGAAAAGGGTGCTTATCACTGTAACACTAACGAACCTGAATTCTGCCCAACTTGCCTCAGGTAGGCATTCACTGATATTTTTACAATTGGATATTTTCACATTCCTGAACAAAGTTGATGTGGATGAAATGATTAATTTTTTTATACAAATAGACACACATTCAGGCAGAAAATTGTGGTAGAAACAACATTGCATTTCTCTTCTTTGTGATGTTGTTAAAATAAGGTGTTTTATTTGCTGGTGTTGAAAGCTAGGACAGACCCCAGTAACTTCAGATAAATCCTGAAATTTCACACAGACCCTCAACCCTGGGCAGATTATTAACCCTTGAGTAAAGTCTAATATATAGTGAAAGTTATTCACATACCTAAGACTTTGTCTTAATTATTATTTGCCTACTGTATTAGGGAATGGCTTAATGTGCCAAGGGCAAAAAGCCCTCTGCGTTTCAATTCAGCAAGTGCCCATGGCACCAGAACTCTTTTTTAAAGGTAGAGAGAATAGCTCTCCTGCCACCGTTCTTGTGATGTTAACATAAGAACAGAGGAAACCGTAGTATTGAACATAGCAATGAAATAATGCCTCTTGGTTTCTAAGACTATAGTGGAAAATAATCAAGGGACATGGCAAGAGTAACCCAGTGAGAGTTAACTTAGAAAAATCTGACATTATACAAAGTCAGAAACATATGGAAGCTTCCAACTCACTTTATTTCACTTAGTTAATATTTTGCAGAGTGTTCATATATGTGGTGCTGATCTGAACTAAGATTTAGTCCATGTAAGTCTCTTACCAGGTAAATAAATCAACATCCTCCAAAAAATGTTTAAGCATAGATAATTATCTTGGCTTAATATGTCATGAATATTTGTTACAAGTATTCTCATCCTTTTCCCTCCTATCTTTTACGAAAACAGCCTAATAATGTTTGTAGGATGTATCTGGAATGTTTCTTAACTCTCAGAAGTTGTAGCATAAATATTTTTACTAAATGATGTTACTTGAACACTATTTTTAACTTGTTCTTTTCTTTGATGTAGCTGGGATGCACGTTGCTATCACTGCAGTGGTAGAATGGGATACCTTGGTCTCACAGGTGTTGCCACAGCCCAAGATGTATTTCATCACTTTGAAAAATTAAGTCCTGGGACAGTCTTGGTCATAGTCATGGTGCTTTCATGGGGTTTGCTATTCTATTGGTGGTGTTGTTGGAAGTCTATTACATTGTAATCCTGTAAGGAATTTTTACTCTCAAGTGTCTCATCTATTAGTAAGTAGTGATCCAGTTCTGTTTAACATCTTATCAATGTTCAGGATCAGGAGATTGAGGGCATTGTCAGTCAGCTTGTTGATGACACCAGGATGGGTGGGAGTGTTGATCTGCTGGAGGGTAGGGAGGCTCTACAGAGGGTTCTGGACAGGCTGGATCAATGGGCCCAAGGCCAGATGTATGAGGTTCAACAAGGTGACGTGCTAGGTCCTGCCTTTGGGTCACAACAATCCTCTGCAGTGCTACAGGCTAGGGACAGAGTGGCTGGAAAATGGCACAATGGCAGAGGACCTGGGGCTGCTGTTGACATGAGCCAGCAGTGTGTACAAGTGACCAAAAAGGCCAATGGCATCCTGGCCTGTATCAGGAATAGTGCTGCCACAGGACCAGGACAGTGGTTGTCACCCTGTACTCAGCACTGGGGAGGCCACAATTCGAGTGCCGTGTGAATTTCTGGGCCCCTTATTTCCGTGAAGATACTGAGGTGCTGGACCAAGTCCAGAGAAGGGCAATGGAGCTGGGGAAGTGTCGGGGGTACCACTGTTATGAGGAGCAGCTGAGGGAGCTGCAGGTGTTTAACCTGGAGAAAAGGAGGCTCGGAGGGGACCTTACCACCTTCTACAACTGCCTGAAAGGAGGGTGTACCAAGGTGGGAGTTGGCCTCTTCTTCCAGCCAACAAGCAATAGGATAAGAGGAAACTGCCACAAGTTGTGCCAGGAAAGTTTTAGATCAGATATTAGGAAAAATTTCTTCACGGAAAGGGTTGTCAGGCATTGGAACAGGCTGCTGAGGGAAATGGTGGAGTAACCATCCCTGGAGGTATTTAGAAGACGTGTGGATGTTGTGCTTAAGGACACGGCTTAGCAGCACTGGGTTAATGGTTAGACTGAATGATCTTAA
>VYZQ01054391.1:26781-39923 GCA_013400655.1 Mystacornis crossleyi | reverse complement strand
GTGTGTGTGAGGGGAGCCGTGACCCCGCGCTGTGGGTCTGGGTGTGGCGTGCAGAACAGAAGCAGAAGAAGAAGAGTGGCAAATCTTCATGCCCTATATTCAAAATTACGGTTTGGTTTGTTTTTCCTAGACCTGGTCCTTCCTTCCATCTCTTGCATCAGCTAGTCAGTACATAAACATATTATTTTTTGTGGACAGCACTTTAAGAACATGGGTAAAATTTTCAGGAAATCCCCCCCTCCAGAAAAACATAACTTTTATACCTACAAGGAGTTCTACTGGTCTGTGGTATTCCTGGGGAAATGCAGTAGAAACTGTCAGTGTCTGCTTTTGACGTTCCCAAAGGTAAAGCTCAGACTGAACTAAAGCACGTGCCCAGTCCCGAACCAAAGCCAGTTTTGGGTCAAGCCTGGTTTACACCACTTGTCTGCACCAGAGGTCCCGTCCTTGTGCAGGGCCGCAGCAGCTGCTCTGTCTGCCCGCCAGAACCAAAGCTCCTGCCTCCTCCTGGGGGATCTTCAGATACTTCCTCTGCTTTGGGCTGGAAGACCATCACTATCAGCAGAAAGGTTACAGTCATGATGAGAACATAGTCTAAAAATATGTACAGCCTGCTCTCACCCAGTCAACCAGCACATAGATTACATTTATATCCATCGCTGTTTTCAGTGTAAAGATCAGAGCATTTATGAAAAGAGGCTTCAGTTTACAGCAGTCAATAGGATGTGGGATTGTTTTGCTCTGCTTTGATGTTGTTTTTTTCTTTCACACTTTCTCTAGAATTCCTGTCTGAGTAGGGAACTTTATTAATTATTAATGTAACTGGCTGAGCTGTGTAGAAAGGTGTGAAGTTTTGATCATTTACTTAGGTTTGGTTCCATTTGTTCACAAGGGTTACTGTTGTGCACTATGGATTTAATTTGACTTTTCTATTGTTTTTATCGTTTTATGAATTAGCTGCCTTTTTGCTACGGTATCAGCTGTTCTGTAAGTTTTAAGGACATTGAAATGAAATTAAATATAACAGGTGTTCTTTGCTTTAATAACATTCACTTTTTGGAGTTTACGGTCTTACAGGATTGCATCTGTATTTCTTTTAACTTTACAGTGTAAAGATACTAGAACATTCTTTCTCTCATGCAATTTTCCCTCCCTTTAACCTCCCTTTGGACTCAGACATATCCATATTTATTTCAAATTATACCTGTAATTCGTAGTTCTGGTTATGATTGAGAATTCTTGTCACTTTTTTCTTAGGAAAGCCTGATTTTAGGCATGTAGCTTTGCAGCCATTTTAACTGTGAGGATTATGGCATAAACTGACCTAAATGGTAGGGGTGTAGGATGAATGTAAAAGCTGAACTTTCCATTTATGAGCTGACTAGACAAATCTGTGACAGCTTATCTGCTCTTATAGTCTTTATAAATATTAGGAAATTATATATGGCAGCAATAGTAAAAGGATGTTGTCAAAATTGTCTTCCAGCTCATTCACTTAAAAACATACTATGGAACAGCCATGTCAGAAAACATGAACCGCAGAAGCGAAATACTGCGTTTGGGGTTATCTGGTTAATGGCTTTCAGTTCTTGGGGTGAATAGTGCTGGCAAACTGCAAACGAAATAGAAATGTGGTTCTGTAACCTGGCTGCTTGCCTTAACTTTGCATATCCAGAATTTTGGTTTGGTTTCAGAGTACAGATAATGTCAAATTAGGAACTTTAAACAATAAATATGTTTAATGATCCAAGTACCTCTGATTTCTAGGGTTATGCTTACTAGAAAAAAACCCAAAAGAGTGAGCGGGGCTAACAGGAAGGAACACACAATCCTTGTTTGTTAAAGATGAGCATAGCCTCAGGGGCATCTAAAAGCTTTTCACATCAAAAAATACCAAAACTTGTTCAGAGAGGGTGGCGTTTTTTTGAGCTTTGTTTTTAGTGTTTTCTACCCTTGTTCTTTATTCTGCAGTAAGCTTACTACTAATCTTTTAGGCATATTGTAAAGCCCCCAGCTCTGTTCCCAGGCCTTTGAGGAGGAAGAGGGCAGCTGAGGGTTGGGGGAATATTGGGCTTGGGATTAGTACATAGCAAAGAGGTTTATTTTCCCTTTGCACATACAGGAAATGACTGGGATTGCTTATGTTGTTGATGTTGATTTGTCTTTCTTAGTATACGTCTAGCTGCCTAGACCTTTTTATGTTTGCATAAAATGAAATAAACCTACAGATTGGAAAAATACTAATCTTGCTATTGCAGCTACATACAGTGGGTTGCATTTTCAAAACCTGCAACTTGGACTTTCTCTTTTCATAAATGGGCTTTGAACTTACATCACCTTCAAAAAATGAATAAAAATGCAGGGATTTAAGGACCATTTGGATTTTTTTTAAGTGTGCATGTGTCAAAGTACCAAATTAACCGTTAAGCTTCTCTGCTGCTTACAAGTTATTCAAACAGTTTAGAAATGGAACGTATTCCTTGCAGTTGGTTTGTTCGCATCTTTTACCTTCTGTGAGATAAGAATTAGGAGGAATTGCAAAACAGGCTCTAAACTTTAAAGACTATAAAGAAGTTTATTAACAGAACTAAAAGAGAAAAAGTAATAAGGGTCAGAATAAACCTTCAGAACACTTCTCCTCCCTCCTCCCACTTACAGTATAAAGACACAAACTTGGGATTATTTCAGTCATTTTACCACCGCTATAATAGACTTTCATCAGTTCACTTAGGGAGAGAAGTCTCTTTTGCCCATGCTATGGGGCTTCTCCACAAGAAACAATCTTCTCATGGCTTTAATGTCACAGCACAACAGCCGCCCAGGAGTGGTTTTCTGTTGGCATGTGTGAGTCCCTTCCCTCGACTTACAGCTTTCTCCACAACTGTTTTCAAGGGTTCAATCTTAGCTAATGNCCCAGCCGGCCCAACCCTGCGCTGCTGCACCGGGGACCGATCCGGCCGAGCCGCAACAAAGCAGGGCCATAGTCTGGCCCGGCCTCGCCGGGGCGCGCGGACCGCACTGGGGGAGGTGCTTTAATGGAGCAGGAACGGCTGAGATGTTTAACCGAGCCGCGACACGGGGGCCAGCCCAGACGGAGCAGAGCCATGGCCCGGACCCACGGGTTCATGTGGGCAGGGCCCAGCTGGGCCCCGCGGGCAGGCCCAGCCTGGCCCGCCGGGCTGAGTGGGCCCCCAGTTACCTGTCCAAGGACCAGAAGCAAGAGAGCCTTTCCCAGGGTTCTTTGTCTTTAAATGTGTCTTTTACAGAGGCGTGTCCAGCTTCTTAAGTGGCTCAAAAGAGTTGCCAATATTCTCATTAGCCAATTGATTGGTTTTATCAAGTCTGGAGAAAGTTACAATAGCCCCTTGCAACAAACATCACTTCCTTGGCTGGTGGAATTTTTTTCTTTCTTAACTAAAACTCCAAGCTGTGCTAACCCAGGACACACCTACTAACTGGCAAGTAACAATATAAAGGGTAACTACTAGCAGAATGCTAACTCTTGTGAGCTCCTCACAGAAACAACTCAGCAAAGATTCTGCCCCAAACTCAGAATAAGGCATCTCATCATCTGGAAGAGTCTTTTACTTCACATTGTCCATCCATGGAACTAGGGACATGAATTTAAAATGAAGGTGCTCAAATATGTATCTGATATCAGGCAACATGATTGCTTCCTCGTTCTCCCATCACCAAGACTCAAATATGATTTTAAAAATAGGAATGTCACCTTTACCTTCACTGTTTTTCCTCAAGTCTATTCTTTGAGCCAATTCATTTTCAGAAAGGAGTCTAAGCCAATAAGCTTCAGCCCTAATTACATCAATGGCTCTTAGCTAAAACCCTTTTGATGTGAATTATTGCGTATTCACAAAGATGGCATTCCCTTAGAAAAGATCCACCCGATGTTTCATGACTTGAATCACCAGTCTTAAGTTCTCAGGTCTTCTTTGACATTGTGTTGTGTTTCTCAGCTGTGAAGGGCTGTGGTCCTTATGCCTTCCTGGTGTTCTGTGCCTTGCTCCCAGTGTGGATGAGAGCAGCTTCAGCCTCCTCTGATCTGCAGTGACTTTGCTGCGTCCCCAGCGCACAGAGAGCTCTCGCCCTGCCTTTGTTTCCTTGTGATGGCTAGGCTGCTACCCAAGGGAAGAGAGGAAACAGGAAATAAAGGCACCTTGCTAATTCCTCGTTTCACTGGAGAGCCCAGAGGGGTGCCCAGCTTTAGCGCAGCTTCATGGTTGTGGATTAGCACCAAGCGGCTGTAGCAGAGTAGAGGGTAAGGGCTGCAGCCATAAGCTTATCCCCCTAAAACAGCAGTGTGTGTTCCCACTGGGGGTACCAAAGACTCCAGTGAGATTCTTCAGCTGCTCAAATTGAAGCAATTGCCAAAGTGGACAGATTCTACTGTGCACTGGAAAGGAGATGCTAAAATAGAGGAGGAGTTCTTACACTCTTACTTCCTAAACAATTTGAAAACTACATTTTCTGCATGGCTAGAAATAATCTGGATGAACTTGATGTTCTTGGATATTCTATCCTCCATTTACACAATCTGAGTTGGCATTTATTATACTCCTAAACATACTTATGCATAGTTTACTGTTGTGAAATTTTATTTCTTGGCAGCAACCACATTAGAGCAACATCTAGGGATACTAAAAATTACTCGTCTTGACAGCATTAGCGACAGACTTGCTTTGAAACTTTGATTACTACAGTATTGTTTAGAACAAGGTCAGATATGAAAGGTTGTTGAGACCATTCTTTAAAAGTAGCTGATGCACTTAATTTTAACAATGACTAGTTTAAGAGGTTTATTATTTAAGCTTGGAGTATACTTTAAAATTTTCAGTGAAAACAGAATAAAGGTGTTTTTCATCCACGTGGAAAGGCAGTATCTTACTGGACAAATGAACCTTAACTCTCCACTGAGAGGGAGGGGCTGTGAAGGGTAACTTAGGAGACTGTGAAGTGTCACAAACCACCTAAAGAGATTGTATAAAAGCAGTAGAGGGGCTGCATGTATTTCTTTGGTTTTCTTGGCCACATACTTTGGACAACACTGTGTCATTGGGTGAACATACACTGGTCTCTGGAAGGCTGCAGGGCTGGGCAGATGGAAGCAGGAATGACTGTTCCCTAAACATGGAGCTTCTGCAGGGGGGTGGATGAGGTCGGTGTCATCAGCCAGAGTAATTTTCATGCTGCGGTGTATAAACCTGTTCCCTGTTATCCGCTAGCTCTTCTCTGAGAGATATAGGTACAAGAATTTTTTGTCATTTTAACATATTTATTTTTCACTTTTAAAGTAAATAAGTTGGGGTCATGGTTTAGTGGTGAAGGTGGCAGTGCTGGGTTATCAGTTGGACTCAATGACCTCAAAGGTCTTTTCCAACTCTAATGATTCTATGATTATAAATTAGCTAAAATTTATAAACAGTAAGGCATTAATGAAACTGTTTTTAGATTAAAAAGTAAGTAGAATGAGTTGAAAATGTTGAAGTTTTTTCTCAAGCTTTCCTTGAATAAAGAAATTAATTGCAACCAACCCTTGCCACAGTCTTCCTTTTGGAAAAAATACAACCCCCAAACACTTAAGGAAGAAAAATATCAAAATGTCCAACCAGATATCCCTAATTAGCTTTGGGAGGAAGTGAAATGTTTGTCCATTTTCCAGATTAACAACTACCTTAAATAAAGTTGAGCAAATCTGGTTTTGGTTCTGTAGCCAAAAGGACAAAATTTAATACATCAAAGACTTATTCGAAGGGCAAATGATGCCAAGTTGAATGGCGTAGAAAAAAAAATCAATCTGCAAAGCCCACAGTTAATTCTTACATACTGTCTTAGGTTACAATGTAAAATGTAACCAAAAGTATGTATTCTATCACCATCTATTAAAACCAGGTGGGGCAGGGTTCTTCATCTCCTCCATGACACATCCCTGGTAACTCCCTCCAGAGAGATATCTTCGATTAATGGGCCATCCACCCTCACTGCCTGACTCATAGAAAGACATCATCCCATTGTGACATGCTCCAGCCAGGGGGAGGAACTAAACATTCCTACCTGAGGAATCTGAGGTTTGGAACCTCACAGGTTCCAGATAATCTGAGGTTCAGAACACCACAGTCAGCCCTTACATACTGGGTTCCCAGAGGACAAGAGCTACATAACTACCACTGAATCTTCCGAGGAAGACCAGACATTTCTACAGGACCACCACTTCAACAGAAACACATCTATCACCTCAAGAGCACTGCAGTCACCATTTAATTGGACTGCTACCACCACCCCGACCGACAGGGCATCAGGTTGTATCCTGACTCTGTCAGTGTTTTTGTACTATTGCATTTATTTTAATTTTCCTATTAAATTGTAGTTCTGATTTCAAGTCTCTCACTGGTTTGCTTTCAAACTAGTACATACTGTTACAGCTGAAGGAAGGTATTGCATTAAAATATGTGTATTTGAGAAAGGGAAATCAGGAAATATGGAAAAATGATCAACTGCTAGCAAGAATAGCAAGAATTATAAGGAAATAGAAATATATATGTGTTTCTTAGCTTAATAATTATTAAGGAGACAATTGAGCAGTACAGAAGAAGTTCACTCTCAGAGCTGTAATAAGCAGACTGTGCTTAACTACAGCGTAAACAGGATGGCATAATTTTTACTTCACCTTTCTGTTCTAAGGGGTTGAGGTGTGCTGGCATGTTGTAAAGTATCTGTCCCATCCTGTTTACTTGCTGGGTGTTGATTAGTGCCATAAGTGATATGTTTAATTTTTCTGCAGTATCTTTTTATTTGGATAGCTCACCTGAGTTTCTGGCTACTGATCCATCTGCGCATCAACTCCCACCGATATGTGTTGGTGTTGTGGTCTGATTACCACTGAAAAGCAGACTTCTTGGAGCAGGAATTATTTGGAACTAGACAAGCAAAATTCAAAATATCTGAAGTGCATGGATGCTTTCAAAAAAATTTGGTAATAGAATTCTTGGGAATCTTTCCATGCTGTAGCAAAGTCTGACACCTTGAAGATTGTTCTGTGCATGTCTTCAGAATACTGCAGAGCAAGTAATTTTATTAAAAATTATGTTTATAATACCCTATGCCTTTTTTATGATCTCATTTGGAAGTCTCAGAGCAACACACAATTCCCCTAAGTTAGGCCTCATAGTCTTGCAGGCAGGCTGGTTGCTGAAGGAGACTGTCTCAGTTTTTCCATCCAACAGCTGAAGTGAAACTACTTCACCCTTAATGTGTGAAGTAGCAGAGACACTTCTTTCACCTGGTGGCAAATACATTCCCATAAGTGATGGCAAAGTTTGGCCCAAAGCATTCCAAGGGGTGAGAGCAGAACAAGAGCAAAGTGGAATCCTAAACCCAATAGAAAATGAGTGTAAGAAGAAAATACTTTTCTCTCTGTGCAGAGGTTAGAAAAATACCACGTAGTGTGGCTTGTTAGTTCTCATATTTTGGTAAGAGAAGATCCCGTGGTACTTCAGCAGTGAGCACAGAATGATGTTGCTATGGTGACTTCTTGTTGCGTGGCAGGAAAATGGAGTAAGAAATTGATTTTTTCTAACTTATTAGCTGGTCTATATTCTGTAGAGTTTTTGGTAGCTTTATGAAAGCTAGAACAAAAGACTGTGTGATAAGAAACTTACTACACTTGGGACAAAGAGAAAAAGGTAAGTGCTCAAATATGAAGTTATCATCTAAATGGAATTTAGAGTTCTTCACCTGGCTAATTAATGGTGGCTGATGTTGAAAAGATGCCATCACCCAGTGCTCCTCAGTCAACCCACTGATATACTAATAGCTGAGGATGATTTTAACAAACTGAACACTTCATCAGTAATTACATCAACAGTCACATAAATTAGTTGGATTCACTTTGCAGGACTCAATCAAATGATGAAGAGATACTGAAATAATTTTTATGGAAAGAGAAAAACATGAAATAGGCTTTTCCTTTCATTTCAGAGAAAGCAGTATTTGTAAAGACACAAATGCTTTCTAAATGTTATACTGACTACTACTTAGGCTGTGAGTCTGAAATTCCTAGACAGTAATAAATGTTTGCCAAATCTGTGTGCTCCATTGTTTTATTAACTGCTAATGATTTGTATGTTTTCTGTCATGAAAGGGCAGAGTTGTTATAATTACTCATCTAATGCTGCAAGTGCTCCTGCTTTGCAAAACCCAGGAAAGTCATTATGCCTGCTCCAGGTCCTCCCCTCACAGGCAGTGCAGAGGGAGGTCAGAGGGCAGAGCACATCAGCACAAGTACAATAGCAAAGCCTTCATTAAAGACAGAAGTTTGGAGGAGAGTCTTAAAGTCAGAAAGCATTTAGGGACAGTCCCAAAGCCCGCTGAAGCAGACAGAAAGAACAGCTGAATCTAACAATGAAAAGCATAAGTGGACTGAATGCACTGGAGTATTAAAGGGAGAAGAAACTGAAAAGAAGGGAGAGAGCTGTCATCAGTGTAGGGGAATGGGAATTGTCTGAGACATCAGAAAAACAAGGTCCCTGGTAACCTAGGAGCCACTAGCTTCACCACCTGGCCACTGGAATTGAAAATATGTTGGCTTTAATTGCTCCTCCCTGAAGTACTGGTTCTGCATTAATCTGTTCACTACAATGTAATGGCTCCTCTGTCATTTCCTGCAGCACTGTAATCTAATACTGCACAAGTGTCTCACCATGTTCACATTCTCTGTTGAGTAACTGTGGCTTTGGTTTCACGGTGCATAGCCTGTTCAATCAGCCTGAAATTGCAGCACCATCTGGAGGTATGGTTGATATATCTATGTAATTATGTTTATTGTTAATAATGCAAATTGAATCTGTTGAGTTAGTCAAGTCAGTCAACCTCAAGAAGCAGCTTCTACAGAGTGTTTTAGCTGCTTAGGACTGTTTTTTTTAGTTCTCCTTTGCTCTTTCACAGAAAATGTACTCTTCTTGAAAGATAACTTCGAAAAGAAGAACCCCAGCCCCATCGTGGAAGTGTCAGCATGTACTGTAGAGCCGATACAGAAATCTTATCTATCCAAAACATCTGGAGAAGGTCCTGAATTAAGTCCAATGCATGTGGTACTGGCATGTGGAGTGAGAAATGAGAAATGCATGAATTCCTGTTTGCTTTGGGTGTTGCTTCACATGGGCTTTTCTAATAATTGGCAGGGTGATGAATTCAGGAGTATTCGGAGATGCCAGTCTTGCCTGGAAATGCATAGGAGCTGTGTGGGTGCTGTGGCTCTGAAGCTGTATTTTATCTTTTATAAACATGTCTGTTAAAAAAACTTTGTCCCTCCCTGATATAGATTTCTTTCCCCCCCAGTCACACATAAAGTCAGCCTTGGCAAAGGTTTTCACATATAGGTTTATAGTTGATGAAATTGTCTGTATTCCCTGCTGTAAATACAGCTCTCTATATAATTTTCCTTCATATTACTCAAACGTTACATTTATCAGGATAATACAGTTCATATTCTGTTCAAGGCCAGGCTGGATTAGGCCCTGAGCAACCTGATCTAGTGAATGGCATCCCTGCCCACAGCAGAGGGGTTGGAATTAGATGATCTCTAAGATCACTTCTAACCCAAAACAATCTATAATTCAGTGGTTATAGTGTGAAGTGTTTAGACTGCTTCCTAGCAGTATGTGGCACATAATTTCCTTCTGCTGAAACCTGCTTTCTTGGGAATTTTTTTGTTAAAAGAAATTGCTCATTTTGTGGTCCTTTTAATCTCAAGATACTCTTTTTGTAAATGAAAATTGGTCAAACAGTATGAATAACACTTGAAAATGGGTCTCTTGAGCACATTTAATTGAGACTGAATATAGCACTGTTGCAATATAGCACTGTTGCAATAAAATAAATTCAGTTCTGCATCCAACAGCTGGGAGCACTGCATTTTACGTTATACAGTCACAGAGTTCTCCCCTCTTTTCTGCATTTGGGTGGCTGTTGGAAACCATTTGTTGGTTCAGCATTGTTATTCTGGCCAACTGTATTGCCTGTGGCTCTGCAAACTCCCTGAAAACAACTCTGAGTTCAGCTATTTATGTAACGACTGTGGAGTTTTCTTAGGAAGAACATGCAAATCTCTCCTTATGTTGCTGGTTCGTGTGGTCCCTCAGCTCTGACTGACTCCAAACATCACTTCAGGTTCTTATGTGATGCCAAAAGTGCACCAAGGAGGACTGTCAAAGAGCATTCAAGGGCTAGTGTTATTTTGTTTACACAAAGCTGGTAAGCACCCTCAAGGCACTCTCCCTCCATCCTCCTGTCTCTCGGCTGGTCAGCTACGTGGAATTGGTCCTGGCCATGCAGCAGCTCTGCAGAGTCTTGACGGCAGCTGTGGAGCAGGGTTACAGAAAAGGTTACAGAAAGCAATCAAGGGAAACCTTCCAAATTTGCTGTTGGTTTCTTAGCAGCACTGTCAACCTTTTTGTACTTAATTTTCTGTCTTCTGCTTAAGCTTCGAAGTTTCAAAGTATTTGCAAGGACTTCAGGGTATTTTGCCAATCAGTACAGGCTTTTGGTTATTCAGACTGGAGCATAGTTACTACTTAGTAAATTGGAAGCATGTCCAAGTTGGTGTTACTGCAATTCAGTGGGAACACTCACAGTTTCCCTGGAAGGTAGCCAAGAGCCCTCTCCCATTATTTTGACTTCCACTGTTAGTCTACCTCCCCTCTGCTCTGAACATGGGATTTTGTAAGGACATTAAATAGTTTCCTTCTCTACAATATGAGTGATAAATAACATTCTTTTTTCTCTTTTTACATCTTCTTGATAATGAGACAGTATTTGCCTTTTTTGCTTAACATAAGTACAATTCCTCTGGAGAAACAACTGAGGCAAGTGAGTATCCCAACAAAGGTGAAATCCTCATGCCAGGGCTTGGGCAAATACAAACCATATTATCTACAAAGTGATTTCACAAGAAAAGTAGGGCACTCCTCTGAAACCTAGACAGCAATGGTGTGTTCCCAGAAAGCTGGTAAGTCTCAGGAATCAGCTGTGAGGGAATCAGGGAAAGTGAAAACTCCTTTTTTTTTGTCCTGGTCTAGTCTTTAAAGATGCTGCACTTCTTGTACAGCAGATAGTACATGGCATGTCTTAAACACAGCCCAACACTGTGAATCTTGTTTTGCAGGTTCTGATTTTTTCTAAGCATTTCCCACAGCCAAGTCAAAGTCATGATTTCCAAGAAGTAACAAGAAGGAACTCATGATCATGTGATTCCAGAGGATTTTGGTGGATTTCTGATGCCCAGTTTGACATTTAGCCATTTGAGAATCTAAATTCATGGCCTTTATAGTAACTACAAACTGCCCTGTACTAGTCTGAATCACACCAAGGCAGATGAGAAGCAGGCATGGTACTGGAAGTAATTATGATATTTAGGTAAATGTCTTAATATTAAATAGCTGTTCTTCAGCCAGAACAATTTGTAGCATGTATAGTCATGGTATTTTCACTTATGCTACATTGCAAGCTATGAATATGCTGTCTTTAAGACATGAGGAAATTAAAATGCTGTCTATAAGATATAAGGAAATTAAAAAATAATCTAACGCACTGTCTTGTAAGAAGACTGTCTCTCTTCTTATTAACTAACTTCAGTCTGTGTCTCCCCAAGATATTTGGAGCAGCTGATCTGTCTTTCACCTCTGGGTGGTTGACTGGGTTATTGGCTATATTCCGACAGGAGAAACGGCATCAAAACAAATGGTACACAAATGATGCATTTGTACAGTGAAGAGGAACAATGTCAATCATGGCTTGTGTGGACTTCAGTGAAAGTTTTCAGATTGTTCAATATCATAAGCAAGGCAAACTACAAGCTGGAATCTCTAGAGCAGGTGGATTTGCTAGCCCAACCAGATGCATTTTTCAGAGGTCCTACTGCCCGTTAAAAAGTGATTGGCTGTGTAATTACGGATATGATTACGAATATTAGATCAACAGGCTGACAGTGATCATGGCAGCCAAATTTTAGTCTCTGGCAGAAATGAGATTAACAATTGAGAGGTTCTTTTCATGGAGACTAACCAGATTTCCTGTGCAACATAAGCATTTTTTATTAAGGTTGTCCAACGAAAAGGCCACAAGACATCCTGAAACAGAGTTTGTTTCACTGTCTTCCTCTGCATAGGTCAGTGTCTGATGTTCACCTCAATTTGTTCTATTGACCACTGGCTGTGTGTGGAATGGGTGCCTGGTTTGATGAGCGACCCAAACGTGGCAGGGAAGGCAGCAGAGCTGGATCACCACTAGGTGAGGTGTCTCATCTGAATCTGAAGCAGTGTGGGTTCTGGACAAGCAGTGGGATGCTGGTGCATGGGCTTGTTCACAGGCTGTTCAGGGCAGCAGCCAGGTTTGAACTGCAGAGTCAGAAGTCACCAACTTCCACACAAAGCAGGCAAAGGTTTTGGCTGAAGGCAGTGCAGCCCTCAGGGAGGCAGCCAGCACCATTCATTTGAGTCTTCATGTTCACAGCACTGGGTACCTCCTGTTCCTGCCAGTTTGCAGTCCACTCTACCCCTCAAGGAGGCTACATCCACTGTAAGAAGCTTATCTTAGAGTTTTCTGCTGCCTCCTCCTGGTAATTTTTCTGTGGGAGCTGCAGGCAATCCAACCCCATGCTAATAACTGCTCACTGCAGGGCTTGTGTATAACATTCACAGCACTTCCAACCCCAAATCCCAAAGCCACACTGTAAACACTGAAATGAGAATTGCAATATTTTCCATGATTTTTAGAAACACATTTTAATGGTTCCTCTGCCCAGAACTTTATGACCTTACAGAGTGCACCAGGACCTTATGTTCCAGCTTTTTTTTGTGACCATGACAGAGTACGTTTTTAGTAAAAGAAAGATGAGGTTCTCCTGGATGACAGTGATACAGGGACTGGGAGTTCCAAGGAAAGTGTTCAATATGCTCAATACATCAATAAAATCTTGGTGTTGACAAATCCCATGATTATTGATGATCACTCCAGGAGCATAGACCTTGCAAGGCAGTGATGAAACAGTAAGAACTTGTTGGTTAGACAAAGGGCAACAACAGATGAAGCAATGAAAGGAGACGCAGGGGAGAGGACCAGAGCTTTATAGG